>APFE031277050.1:35994-66124 GCA_000404065.3 Pinus taeda | reverse complement strand
GGGAAGGCAGGACACAAGCTGACATGAAGAAACATGGTAAGATTCTTTCTGTCTGGAGTGAATTTGTTTCTGCAATAAAAAAACAGTTCTATCCACTAGCTTACATGCACCAAGCCATGATGAACTAGCAAACTCTTCGCCAATTGAAAGGGCAAAGTGTACAGGGTCACACCCAAGAATTTAGGAAGAGAGCTTTGATTCTAGGAATTTCATTAGACTCACCTAAGACTCTGTTGAAGTACATAGGTGGTCTACACAGCTACATGAGGCACACTATCCTCATGTTTAATCCCACTAGTATAGATGAGGTATTTGTCCAAGCTACACATCTAGAAGCCAGAGGAAAGAATGGGAACCCAGAAGTTGGAGGATCATCCAAGCCTATTGCAAGCAAGAATAAGGAGAAAAGAAAACATAAATGGAAAGAGAGGAAGGCCAACACTGCACAGAAAAGTAAGTCTTCATGCACTCACTGTAAGAAGGATGGGCATGATGATGAGCACTGTTGGATTCTGCATCTGGCTCTGAGACCTAAGAAGTTCGAGGGCAAGAAAAAGAAGACCGCTGCAGCTATTCAGAAAGATTTGGGGTCGGACTCAGGAGATGAAACAACCATTGCAACCACAGGTATAAAAGGTAAAAGTTCTGAAGCATCTACTAGTAATTCTATACAATCTATTAATGATGAGGAAAATGAGAGAAAAAGGCATGAGCTTTTCCATATTCGAGTTATTTCCAAGCATCAAAAGATTGATACTTTGTTTGATAGCGACTCACTAGTAAATTTAATTTCTGAAGCAATTGTAAAGAAGTTGGGATCACTGACTACACCTCACAAGAAACCATACCCATTAGGTTGGTTAAGTGATAAAGCACAACTACAAGTGACTAGACAATGTAAACTTAAGTTTTCTCTTGGGTCAACATTTGTAGATGAGGTTGAGTTAGATATAGTTCCTCTAGATATATGTGGAATTGTTTTAGGAAGCCTTTACTTGTATGATAGAAAAGCTATTTTCTATAGAGCTGAGAACAAGTATCTAGTCGTTAAAGATGGAATCGAATACTTTGTAAGAGCTCATAAGCTCAAGAATAATTATATTTACATAAACTCAGGGCAGATGAAACGAATTGTAAATTCATGCAAACAATTTTTACTGATGGTTGTAAAGGAAAAGAAACCTGATAAAACTAATGTATTTGAGGGCTGTGATGCTAAACAAGAAGCTGATTTAGAAAAAGTTGTTTCAGAATATGATATCTTGTTTCAAGAACCTAAAGGTCTGCCACCCAAAAAGGAAATAGTGCATGATATTAATTTGCAACAAGATGCTCCATTGCCTAACATCGGAATGTACAGGTTGTTTGCTTTAGAGAACGCTGAAATCAAGAAGCAGGTGTAGGAGTTGCTCGAGAAGGGATTCATCAGACCTAGCACATCACCATGTGGGTCTCCAATCATTTTGGTGAGAAAGAAAGATGGCTTGTGGAGAATGTGCATTGATTATCGATCACTGAATAAGATAACGATAAAAAATCGTTACCCCCTTCCTCGCTTGGATGACCTATTAGATCATTTGAAAGAAGCTGTTTATTTTTCCAAGTTAGACTTGCATAGTGGATATCATTAGGTCAGAGTTGCAGAACAAGATGCATGGAAGACTGCTTTCAAAACAAAGCAGGGATTGTATGAGTGGCTGGGTATGCCTTTTGGCTTAACTAATGCTCCTACTACTTTCATGAGAATAATGAATGATGTACTTAGATCTTTTCTTGATGATTTTGTTATTGTATATGTGGATGACATTCTTATATTTAGCAAAACGTGGGAAGAACATTTAAAGCATGTTAACCAGACACTAGATGTTTTGAAAAGAGAAAAACTTTATGTTAAGCTCTCGAAATGCGAATTTGGCAAAACATCTTTAGTAGGGGGTGGTGAATTGAAGATAGATCCCTCTAAGGTGGCAGTCATTGTAAACTAGCCTAAACCTAAATCTGCTACAGAAGTTAGAAGCTTCTTAGGAGCAACACAATATTGGAGAAAGTTCATTTCTAACTTTTCCTTAATTGCAGCTCCCTTACATGCTTTAACATGATTGAACAAGGTGTTTCAGTGGGGAGGCAAACAACAGAAAGCCTTCGACACCTTGAAAGAAAAGATTAGCACAACACCAGTACTAGCGCTGCCTGATCTTCAAAGACCATTTGAGATCCAAACGGATGCCAGTGACTATGCCATGGGAGTAGTGTTGATACAGCATGGCAAACCCATATGTTATCATTCTGAGACATTGAATTCTATAATAGTTAACTATCCAACATATGATAAAGAATTGTATGCATTAGTACAAAGTGTGAAAAAGTGGAAACATTACTTAATGGGCAAAGAGACAGTCATACATACTGATCATCAACCACTTCAATATCTACACTCCCAAACTAAGTTGCAGCAATCAAGACACTATGGGTGGATGGGTTTTCTACAACAGTTTCATTTAGTCATCAGATATAAAAAGGGCATACACAATAAGTTGCAGATATGTTGTCTAGACCTATTATAAATGCATCCACTATACTTAAGCATAATTCAATACTCTGCATGAGAGCTACATTGAAAAATATGCTCAAGATATAGATTTCAAAGATGTATATGCAATTAAGTCCAGGAAAACGAGTAAAAGAATTGGATTATCACATTAAGGACCAACTCTTGTATCATTGTGGGAAGCTATGCATTCCGCAAATTGAAAGAGTAAAGATAATTCGAGAAGCACACACTTCTCTAATATCAGGTCACTTTGGTGTAAGTAAAAGGGTTGCATAGCTGCAAAGATTTTGTTATTGGCCAAAAATGAATGAGACAGTTTCTAGATATGTAAGAGGGTGTACCATGTGTGCTAAAAGCAAGTTCAACAATAGAAAACTAGGCTTGTACACTCCACTGCCAGTTCCTTTTCATCCTTGGGAAAGTGTTTCCATGGACTTTGTTGGAGGACTGACTAAATCTAGGAAAGGTCATGACTATTTATATGTTGTTGTGGATAGGTTCAGCAAAATGTGTATTTGATACCTTGTAATAAACAGATTACAATGGAACAAACTGCAAAGTTGTTCTTTTAGCATGTATGGGTTCATTTTGGATTACCCACTTCCATTGTATATGATCGAGACACCCGATTTGTTAGGAAGTTTTGGTTGAGTCTGTGGGAATTGATGGACACCAAATTGAAGAAAAGCACAACCTTTCATCCATAGACAGATGGCCAGACAGAAGTAGTCAACAGGACAATGATCCAGTTGCTCAGAAGCATCCCAAAATTTGGGATGAACATTTGTGTTATGTGTAGCATGCTTAGAACCGAGCCAAACATTCTTCTACACAGAGATCTCCTTTTGAGACCTGTTTTGGTTTCACACCAAGGTCTCCCTTGGATTTTGTCTTTGGTAAAGACATTAGCAGTTTATGGACCTAGGAGGAAAGGCAATCCAAGTTCATTGAACAAATCCAAGAGATTCACCAGGCAGTACAGGAACAACTGGAAAAGAGCCAAGCCAAATACAAGGTAAGGCATGACAAGCATCAGATGGAGCATAGTTTCCAAGTTGGTGATCAAGTCTGGCTGTATATCAGCAAAGACAGAATGCAAGGTGAAGGTAAAAAGCTAAAGCCAATAAGGTATGGACCATTCAAGATACTTGAGAAAATTGGTGAGAATGTTTTTCGCCTTGATTTACCAGCTTACATGCACATCTACTCAGTCGTTAATGCAGACAGCTTGAGACTATTTGAACCTTCGTTAATTGAAGATCCCGAAGAGCAGAGTCAATTGCCTTCTATTGATGATTTGTTACCTAAATATCTCAATGAATTGCAAGAAGACACAGTTCTGGATAGGAAGGTGAGGACGACGTGCAGGGGAGATGTTGAGTACCTCAGGATTGGACTTAAGGGTTCAAAGCCAAGCAGTGCAAAATGGATAGAGATTGGACAAGGGAGACAACTATACCCTCACTTAGTTGATGCTTGAAAACCAACTTTTGGTGGTCCAAAAGCTTTTTCAGTGGGAAGGCCGTGATCTGAATTGGATCCTTAAACATTTCCATGACTGTTTCAAATTATGTCAAGCTTCAAAATCTTATGAATAATGAGCTTATCAGAAATGACCTCTAGATAATGGCAATTTGTGGCCAGCACGAAACAAGAGGACCCTCGGTCAAAGCGCACTGACCGTTGGCCCATGGAGACCGCGCATGGATGCAAATTGGCAATTGGAACCCTAGATCCAAAAACAGAGGTAGTTTCCTAGAGTAACGGAAATAACTACCGTTTAAAGAAAACTGACACTCAGTTCGTAAGGCGACAAGTGGCCACCTCTCTGTGCAGCGTTACACAGCGATGATGACGCAGAGTAGGGGAATTCCAGCGGGCAGAGGTAAGCGATCCAGAGAGTCGGGAAGAGGAAACGAACAATCAAGGAGCAGATGGGCTTTAAGCCACGAACAGACAAAGAGTAGAGGAGACAGAAGTAGAGAAAGAAGCGAATTGTAAAGAACAAAGAAGCCGAGCTGACCTGCAGAGCAAAGGTAGCATCGAGCAGATAGAACAGAGAGAGTCCAGAGTTTGTGAACTCCAGAGAAAGCTTGAGAGGTTCAAGCAACTCCTCTGTGTAGAGCTGTCAAGTATTGAGTACCAAATTGGACTCATACCACAGAGACCAGTTGAGGTTGAGATTCAGTAAGGGGAGTCTGTGTACTCTAGAGACTTGGGGGATCCAAGCACAATCCTACTGATTATTCTCTGTTAAGTGAGACTCAAATTGAGCTCCTTATTGTAAAATCTTTACTTTAAGACACAATAGAAAAGGCCGCCACTAAAGGCTGGACCAGGAGATGTAGCCTAGGAGGATTGGGTGAACTCCTTATTAAATTTGTTGTGTTTTTTTTTTGTATTTGCTTACTGTGTTTCTCTTATCGATCTGTTGCTTAAAATAACATAGGCCGACCCCATCACATGGGTCTGTAATACCTTCATTAATTAACTGAGATCATTCACGGGTGATTTTCAGATCATCATTGTTCTAAACTTGTCGAAACTCAGACTGAAGATGTTGTTTCTTAACTAGGAATTTGCTAGGATATTCGAAGGGACAGAGACTAAGCTCACCTAGGATTAGGACGCAATTAATAAGTGGGACGATAACGATGGTAAGGCTCGCTATTGGATACTTTTGAATTTGAGTGATAATGTGATTGTACAGTAAGTATATCAAAATAAGTAAAGGAAGCTTGGGATCAACTAATTAAATTATATGATTCACTAGATGTAAAAACAAGATTGTATGTATCGAAGAATTTTTTCTTCAGCGACGAATTTAGGAATCTGACAACATAGTAGACCACATTAACCAATTTCTCTCAACGATCAATTGGTAGCCTGTGAATCTCCCATTGCTGAAAAAGATCTTATTATGTCACCTCGTGGAAGTTTGCCAGAATCTTATTCACGATTTGTTGTAGCATCGGGCACTCAGCTGCATTAGACTTGTAGAAAGTGATTTCAACATCATTGCAAGAGGAAATAACGATAAAAGACATAGACCTGAATTCTGAGACACTTACAACTCTCTTCTCAGAATCCAAGGGCAAAACAAAGAAGAAGATTGAATTTAATGCAGCAAAAGAGCCTGACATGATTGAGAACTGGACATTGAAATGCGGGACCCTTCGTGGAGTTGGTTGTTCACTAAACAGATTCAGCAGTATGATTCCGGGAATCTTTACTCACTTTTAACACCAGAAGGATATTCTGGCTCTCGTTCTAATGCTCGATGGACTTCATCTGGTCCTGAGGACAGATGAATTCACATGGTGCATAACATTGGTCCATTCACTTGTCTTACAAACTCTGGGTCTTTGCATGACTAGCCATCTATTAGGGATTACCTTCCAAGACTCCTTTGGCCAAGAGTGGATTGATGGAGGAGCTTTATCTAGTTTGTGACAAATAAGAGACAATGAAGCGGATTTTTTGGGACTGCCACTTCGCTAGAGATTGTTGCAGCACATTCAGGATTGGCATTCTGCTTTATTTCAGGGCAAGGTGCATTGGAGAGATGCAATATTTGGCGATTCCAGGTATCTTGTGCTATCTGCCTTCACAGAAATTTGGAATTGCATCAAAGTTGCCACCTTGATTACCATTTCAAGGTCAGGTGTAAGTTTGTCTTCAATAATGAAGTCAGTTCAATTCAGGGTTTCTCTTGTAACTGGAGGGAAGAGCTATGTATTGTATTGTTGGACAACAACTTTTGGCTTATTGAAGATGCAAAAGCTCTAGATGCTTCAGTATATTGTGATTTTATTTCTTCTCTATTAGCACTGAGGAATAGGATATAACCATCATTGTATATATCCTGCCACCATTGCCTTTTATTTTGTAAATATCTCCATGCTAATATATGATCTATTTTTCAGTAAAAAAAGAAAATAAAAGGTTGAACATGATGTTCACCAACAACATCAAGAAGTGAGTCTTGAATAGCCAAGACAGGAAACATGAGAAAAAGAGGGTAAGTATTTTCATTGTGGTATTCCAGGACATTATAAGAAATAATGCACTAAATGGCTTCCATGAAGGGGATGTAGCCTCATGTAGAGATAAAGATAAGTAATTCATGGTTACAATGCCCACAGTTTTCAGCTCTTCAAAGTGATGGCACTTGCACTCAGGAGCTACTTAGCATATGACGCATGCAAGATGCTGGATTGCTGCATGTAAGCCTATTCCTAAACATAAAAATGTCATTCTTGGAGTTGCCAGTAAAACATGAAATATCAGGATTAGGAAATATTTCATTGAAAATGCCTAATTGTGCCTATAAGGAAATTCATTTTGTGTTATATGTGTTTGCTTTAGGTAAGAATCTATTGGCAATAAGTAAAATCATAGATGTTGGAATATTGGTACATTTTGATACAAGTAAGTGTGTTCTAAAGATGTTGATAGTAGGATTGTTATTAAAGGTACCGGGGCAGACAATTTATTCAAATTGTGTGCAGAAATACTAGAACCAAGATGATAAGGGTTCAAGTTTATAATATGTATAAATCAGTGGGAGTTGACAACATGAAGAAAAATTTGCCGATGAGGTACCTTCTTCAAGAGAAACACAACAGGGAGTCTTGCAGCAAGGTGGACATGTGCAACAATCACCACAACTTCGTAGATCAACACAAATTCAAAAACCCATGCAAAAGGCACAAGAATCCTATGCACTGTATACAGAACTTGATCAACCACAATTAATGTAGGAGGCACTTGAGTCTAACATGGAAAGAGATTGGATGCAGAGAATAGATGCTGAATATGAGTCACTTAAGAAAAAACAAGCTTGGAAACTCACAAATAATCCACCCCGAGGAAGAGCAGTTGGTTGCAATTGGGTATTCAACCAGAAATTCAAGTCAGATGGACCAATAGATGGATACAAAGCTTGGCCAGAGGCAAAAAGGGTTATAAGCATATTGCAAGTATGGATTATTGGGATGCTTTCTCTTCCAGATATTAAAATGACATCATTTATAGTATTGTTTGCAGTTGCAACTGCCCTAGACCTTGAAGTGCATCAAATAGATGCAAATACAACATTCTTGAACAGTTAGTTGAAAGAGTTTACATGGAACAACTTGAAGAATGTGGACAGGAAGGTATGGAGCACTCGGTGTGCAAATTATAGCAGACCTTGTACTGGTTAAAACAATCCTCTAGAGCATGGTATCAATGTATAGATGGGTTTCTACAAGCTGAGGGACTAGTATGCTGCAGCTGTTTAAACTTTACATCTAGCATATTGATGAATCAATTATAATTTTGGCTCTAATACTCTATATGTCGATGATGCAGTTGTTATATCTGATGATTTGAAGACATTAATCTTTCTTAAGTCTAAGTCAGCATCTGAATTTGAATGTGGTAACAATTTATCAAAAGAAATGTGATCCAATACACAAGATGAGGAAGAATTTATGGAAGTCATTCCATAACATAATGCAATTGGATAATGTATGCAATGGATTCTACCACTGCAGAGATTGCATATCAACTAAGCATAGTGAACCAATTTACTAGCAATACTGGAACACAAGATTGGGCTGTAGTGAATTTTTTTTCAGATATCTTTAAGGATCAATTGTTTATGGTATCACATTTAGTTGCAATTTAAAAGATACACTACAACTTGTAGGGTATTGTGATGCAGAATGGGCAAGGAATATTGACAATTGAAGATCAACATCAGGAAGCCGTTTAATTTTGAATAGGGGTGTAGTTTCATGAGTTAATATTAAACAACTAAGCCACAAAAATAATTAGTGTGGTTGAGAAAATTATTTCAATATATTGAAATCACTCAGTTTCAGACGATAAAATACAATAGTTGTGTGCAGAGCTTTGTGTTTTTCTTTCTTGCAATGCTATTTCTTTTGAATCTACAATTCTTTCACACTTGGAAATTAGTACTACTCTCATTTAGATGAATTCATTGCAGACTTCCCTGGCGATCTAAGTGATTAATACCAGTATTATTCACCACTCTCTTCTATAACTATTGATGCTTATTTGAAGTCTAATAATTTTTTAAAACCTTTGGTAATTATTCCTTCTTTGCCTATATTCTTGTCAATGACGTGAACCTTTTAGCTTAGGATGTAGATGCAGAGACAGCACTAGCAACCTTTTTTTATGATAACATGCTTCCTACTGTGCAACAAACATGCCGTCCCTCATATAGGGAATATTACAATGGAATGTAGCTGGACTAAAACACTCTAAAAAGAGACCTTTGGTTGAGAAGCCATAGGTGAGGGATATCTTTGTTGTCGAATTCACTTGACTTGCACTTGATCCCAACTGCACGAAATCCTTGCTTGCACATGTGAGAGCCCACAAAGGGTGACACGTGTCTATGGATGGGATAACCTTGAGAGGTGAAATGTGATGTTATGCTATATTCTAGGTTTAGTGTTCTTAAGAGAGTATGATAGGATTGGAAGTTGGTGTCCAAGCAGTTACAATTCGATTATTTGAACTATTGATAGTTAATAGGTATGGCATGTGACTGTATGTACAATCTGGACTCTCCATTGAATGAGGAAACTTAGGTTGCTTCCCTCTTTTATAGGAAGACACCTGGAAAAGAAAGGCTTTCATAAGTGGGTTGCTTTGTAGGATAAGTATAGAAGGCAATGTCTATCCTAGCCCAATGTAATTCGGCTCACATGCTTTAAGTTGTTGAATTCCCTACTTTACCACATTATGTCAAACAGTTTATTGGTCTCATCTATGCCAAGCTATTGACTACCCTACTTTTACCACTTTATGTTAGCTAATTCTGGTAACTTGTTGGTTTATGCTGGATAAGGATGTTCATGGATTCATCTAGGACTTGATGTGATCTTATGGGAGACATTTTATGGATTAATGCTCCAAGGAACTCTATGTTGAGATTTGGTCATCTAGTTGGATAACAATGTGTCTAAATATGAAATGTAACCTTGATGATTTTGAAGCCAAGCGGATCAAAAGGCATCAAGGCATCTATAATTCTTATTCTTCTTTTAAGAGAGGTGTATTTGGGTTTTTGGCACTTTGCAATAGTCTTGTAGTTAAGATTTAGCTATATTGCTTTGGTTTCACAGATCGAGGTTGTGTCATTTGTCACAAAATGGAAATGGTTAAGCATGTGTGGTGGAATTGTTCAGTTGCTAGGAGATCCTAGGTCTAGATAGTTGTTGATCATTGTGCTCTTAGTTTCTCTAGTTCATTGGAAAGGGATTTTATTTGGAGACAAATGGATGGTTAGGCAAGATGGCAAGTGCATGTGGGACGTGATTAGATTGATGGGATTATTCTTCTTGTGGTGACACCACTATCATGTAAGATTTCACTAGGCACCATCTTTGTTCGGTTTGAGTTAAGTTTCTACATTTTGATTAGGTTTGGCTCATCAAGTTTTAGCTAGTGTGGACATGATTAAGCAAGGCACTAATTGATGTTGTGGTTGGCACAAATATGAAATGGTTAGGCATGTGTGGTGGAATTGTCTAGTTACCAGAAGATTTTGGGTCTAGACAACTGCTAATTAAAGTATCCTCTTTGGAAAGGGGTCTTGTTTGGAGACAAGTGGATGACTGCATAGGATTGTAGGTGGATGTGGAATGTAATTAGATTGATGGGATTATTCTTCTTGTGGTGACACTGCTATCATGAAACATTTCATGAGGCACCATCTCTATTCAGTTTGAGAGAAGTTTCTACATTGAACATTCTCATTAGGTTTGGCTCTTTAGGTTTTGTCTTGAATGGATATATATATATATGTGTGTGTGTGTGTGTGTGTGTGAGAAAAAATTGCAGGAAACGTTAAGTTGTGAGTAGCAATATAAATTAAAAAAAACTCAACTAAACTTGACTAATGGATAAGATAGATACTAATTGACAAAAGCTAAAAGTCTAATTAAATCACATTAATATGTTTTCACTTTGCAACTTAGTGACAAAATAGAGATAGCAGAAGGGCCTAATACAATTCTTATAAGGCTCTAATTTTCACTCGAAAGCAAGAATATCATTCTTCCTAAAGGCATGGATAATAGCTTTGAAAAATTCAACTCAAAATCAATGTCTCAGCATAAAGTGTTTAGCCTATGCCTATATCCTAAGGGATGTTTTCCAGTTCTGACAATAATTGTGATCATCTTGGGAGTCTACTATGGTCAAGTTGAGAAAGACCAAGGAATAAAAATATAGCTTTGTCACACAAAATTTTTTAGAGTGTATTGAAAATTATTATAACTTTGCAAGTGTTGCAGTAATTTTAGACATATTGACATTAAATATTTCTAAGTTTTTAATGGCTACAACAATGAGTAAAAAATATTAGTGAACAAACATACCTTGAAAATAGCAAATGCTGGTTACAATGCAGAGATGCTCATATTGCCACTTAGAGGATTAAGATGCCTAAAGGTTGATAACATATTACTAGTAAATGCTGGTTACAATGCAGAGATGCTCATATTCCCACATAGAGGATTAAGATGCCTAAAGGTTGATAACATATTACTAGTGACCACCAAACTGAACTCTGAACTCGAAGGTCCAAGATGCCTCAAAGCAACGCTCACAATGCTCTAGACTCTCACAATGCTCACGAACTCTCAAATGTAAAATGCCAAAGTGCAGGTGTATTCCATATGAGGGAGATTCTTCATATAGGTAGAAATTAGCATAGGCATTTTAGGGTTTTGGAGACCCTCTCATTAGTTTGGTGCCAAAACAAGAGAGAGAACTATGAGAATTCCACTTCCTTCTTTTTAGGGGTAGGGCTGGGGGCTGGGGGCGCTGCCTACCTATGGAGAAATGTTTGGGCACTCCCTTACATGCAGGGAGCTTCGTCATGTTCCTTGTGTGGGAAATGCTAAGGAACTTGCTCCTAAGCTCCCATTTCCATGAGCTTGAATTTGTCAAAATGCTCCCAATCTCCCAGATACATGGGAACACCAAGAATGAGTTTTGGAGATGGCAATAGCAGTTATAGTGCAACTAGGCTATATTTATGGCCCACCAAGAATGAGTTTTGGAGATGCCAATAGCAGTTCTCGTGCGACTAGGCTATATATATGGCCTAGTTGTAAGAGAACTCCTATATACTATATAGTTTAGTTGATAGGAGCAGTTCTCATGTAACTAGGCAATATGTGTATGGCCTAGTTACATGAAAACTTACTTTTTTTCTTTTCTACGTGATTCATGTTCCCTGAAGATCGGTGACTGCTACATCCTAGTTACATGAGAACTTATTTTTCTTTTCTTTTTTATGTGGTTCATGGTCCCCTAAGATTAGTGACTGCTACATCCATGGAATAATAGTAGCAGGCAGATCTTCCCGAAAGGATCACTTCTTACCAGCTCAACGATAGAGCCTAACACTCGAATTGAACCCATGACCTCTTAGTAGTAGAGTTGCTTTAACAATAGGGAATCTACCAAATGAGCTAACCCTCGGTGCTAACATGAGAACTTATATATATATATATATATATATATTAGTTGCACAAGAACTGCTCGTGGGATCTTCAAAACTCATTCTTGGCGTTTTTCTTAGTTTTCAATGCACCTAGAAGGCATGCCAAAAACACGTTTCGAAAATGCCGGGAACAATTTTCCTGCAACTAGGCTCTATATATAGTGAGATAGATTGATAGATATAAATATATACGAGGGATATGTTGTGACTACTCTTTAGGTCCCAGATTTTGATCTGGATGTACATGTGTATTGATTTTATATGGAATATTTACTATGTTTTCCGAAATAAGGAAGTACAATTCATTCCTTCAGAGTATGATGGACAATCTAAATGGCACAACTGTGAGGCATGAGTTTACACAATAAGAATGGTCATATTGACTGTAACACCATGTGATAGGATACGATGTTTTCAAGAGATCCAGTGGAAAACAATGGAGAGTCCACGACGACACAATTGAGTAGGAAGTAGTCATTTTTGCATACCATAAATAAGTTTAAATGCAATCTCCTCGTCTCTTCTTCTTTTCTACTTTTCTAGACTTTTGGATTACGTTACGTTGAGGTTAAGGTGCCTCTGGTTGACTGGCCTGCTGAGCTGGGGCTAATGATTTGTCGTTTTGATAAGCATTTTCCCGGTGTTTGTTCACAGGGGAATTTACTGATAGGACCGAGGGGGCGGCAATTGAAATTTTAGTCATGTACGTCTGTTCGAGGGCTAAATTTGGGGTAAATGTGTAATTAGGAACAAAAATGGCGGGGGAGGAGCTGGAATAAGCCCATAATATGCAGTGAGATAGATTGGTAGTCAGAGAGGGCTAGATATGGCTAATCGCTCATTGGGTCACGGACTCTGTAAGCACGATGACAAATTTGGTGTGGTGTAAGCCTGGCCTGAGCTCTCGACAAGAAGGCTAAGAATATGGGATTTACCCATTTTGGAAAGCAAGGGCAATTATTATCTTTCATACTATAGGTCAGCCATAGAAGGTCACACTCCCTGCCACGTAACCACATTATTCCAAATTGGTATTAATCATTCACTAATTCGATTGAATGAAATAACCCAATTTTGGAGGTCGCCACCTCGCACTACTCGCCACTTATTTAGATCATATCTTAATGGAATCATGGAACTCACTCCATACTTATTATTGTACCGTCCGCGTAAGCATACCCCATGGACATGGCCAGTTCCATGTCCATGGGCATGGATGATTATGCATGCATTTAATGTATGTATGCATATGTATGGTGTAAACGCGTGTGGATCTTGCTTGTAGACGGGTCCCACTGTGCCCCAACTTTCGCCGACGGCGTCGCCTGGAGCTTCTGATTCTGTCGATTGGGTCCCACTCATTCTCTTTTTCCGGCTGACTTCATTGATAGCGATAATCATTATTATTGTTTATATTTTTATATTATTCTTTTTGACTTAGTTATCTTTTCAGGGTTATGATGATTGTGTTCGTGTTTGGAAAGAGTCAATGCTTGTGACAGTTATTCGCTTTTATACCATTTTTATTAATTCCTTTTATAACGAAGAGAGTAAGAAATTGTGTAATATATAATATATATAAAATAAAAATTGAAGTTGAAATTTGGTAAATATCTTATAGGGGGTTTTGATATGATTCCAGTAAAGGTTTTAGTTTATTCTAAATAATTTAGTATTCGGAAAATTTGATCATATTTTTGGATCATCACAATTTTTTGTTGGGTTAAATTTCTAATAGTGTTTTTTTTTTTTTTTTAATGGTAAATTTCTATAAAGTGAGAGAAGAAGATTACTACCTTCCTTATTCTACTAAATAATTTTGTGTTTTTATTTATTTATATTAAAATTTGGTAATTTTTGAGTTTTAATGGTTGGAATTGTAAAATTTACATTGTAAAGTTGTATTATTGCTGGTGTTTTTGGAATTTTTGAAGCTTCTAATTTTATATATAACTCATTATATGTTTTTTTTTTAAATGTAATTTTTGGATGGAATTTGTTTTGTTGAAAGTTTTAGAAATTGTTGACTAGTCTTTTGAATTTTTTTTGTTATTTTTAATTTCATTAAATAGTATGTGTGCTTGCTTTGCTGTTTCTTCTTTTTATGTAGGATGTGCTATGTGTGTGAATAATAAACAACAAAATATAACAAAAAGTTTCTTGGAATAGTTTCCAGAATTTTAAATCTCATCTTGTTTTATGTTGTATTCTATTTAAGTTGTAAGTTTTGGTCCACAACAATATATTAGACAATATACCATGATCCATATACCAATGAATGTGTCAATAAAGGTAGTGGCCCTTCTATTAACATTAGCATAGACATATAAATTAAATAGTATGAATATGCATGCTTGCTCGATCTCCTCTTCATCCTCTGTGGAATGTGTTGTATAAATAAGATATTAAACAATAATATATGCTATTAGCATTTTGGAATAGTTTAAAGTCTCCTCCCTTGTGTGTTGTCCCACATTAGTTGTGAAGTTGTCATAACATACCATGATTCTTATGCTAATGGGATTGTCCACCTAGGTAGTTGATGGCCTCCCGCCGTTCCCAATGTGTCCACTATTGACAAGACTTGGCGCTTTAAATTTATCAACTGCTGACTTTAAATGCTGGTACGTCGCCTGATATTTTTTGTTTAGGGTTTCTACTGACTCCGTCGGTTAACGACCTCCACCTGCCGGTTCTCCCTTATACGGTCCCTTACCTTTTGGTCAACCTCTGTCCGCTCATTTGTCTTTTGCACTTTCCACTATGCTGCGCTCTGGCTCTGCTCTGTGTGAGCTTTCTCACCTCCGTCGCTCTGGTCTCAATGCTGGTTCTGTGGGTTCTCTCGGTCCTTTGCTGCTCCTGAGGTAGCGTTTCAACGGCTATGGAAGCACCCTCCTCTCTGCACAAGGTTTATCTTTTAATTTATGGCTTGTTAGTTAGACTCTGCTATTTTACATGTCGCTTCCGTTCAGTTAATTTGTGAGCTTTTTCGTGACAGGGGTTCCTCTGAGTTATCGAGCTTCAACTTCGTTGCTAAGGTAAATGCTGGTTCTCTGTTGGACTTGTTTATCCCTTATCTCTCCGACCCTAACGCCTTCGCTACTGGTCTTCAGGGTATTTGTGGTTGTTTCGTGTTCTTGACTCCGCCTTCTCAGCTCCAGGTAAGGTTCTATGCTCCAACCTTCATCCAGTTTTTTGTTTTTAACGATTATTTGTGACTGTATATGTTCTGACCTGCTCTCATTTCGTTGTAGGTGGCTCCATGTAGTCGGCTTTGTGGTTCAATGCACTCCACGGTCCCTGGCACTCACTCGAGTTCTCCAGCTCTTCCCTACGGGTAGGGTCTCTCCATATTAGTTGCCTGTAACTGATTAGTGGTTCTGAGTCTTCGTTTTTGTTGGTAGTCCGTCACCTGAGCGGTGAAATAAATGGTATTTTTGTTGTCTGTGTAACCCTCCTTCGGGTCTGCACGTTGGTCTTCGGTCCTTAATCTGTAATATTGTTACTCAGTTTTCGAAACCCTTGATGGGTATTTGGTGGCTTCAAGCCCCCGTCCTGTATGTCGATGTTTGGTTGATAGAAACCCTCGGTTGTTCGAAACCCCTGTTTGCCGGTTCTGTTGGTGATTCCTTGCTATGTTAATTTGGTTTATTCCGCCTGGTTGTAACAAACATTTGTTCGAAACTCTGTTTCGAGGTTCTGTCTTTTTAATGAAGTTTTGTTCAAATGAAACGTGAGACGCCTGGACTATATTTACTTTGTTATAACAGTTTAGTGAAATGATTCAATAATGTATTTGTTACATTCCGGCATTTGCTTTGTTCATAAATATAATGTGAGGGTTCTGTTTTCGGATTACCTGAAAGATTGTTTGCATACGCGAATTCTCGCTATCCTCTGTCTGAAAGTGATATTTAAATGTTTGCGCTCTGCGCTTCTCATTAATTCGCTCTGTCTGAAGTTTGTTTGCACTCGCAATTTCTCGTTCTCCTCTGTCTGGAGGTGATAGTTGTATGTATGTGCCGCTCTGATCTTCTCGTTAATTCTCTCTGTCTTATTGTTCCAACGCAAATTAGTTACACAGAATCTATATTATGATGCATGAAATTTGTCTATACAGTGGTGATACAATTGAGAAAATGAAATAGAATGTTTATTTTGAAAAATGACTGTGTCTCTTTTTCTCTGTCTGAGGAATCCTTTACATTGTTTGTCTTTTCTCTTTTAAACTACTGAATCACAACAGTTCTTGTTCAGGTAGAACTGCCCCAACAGAATTGGGTAACTGTCCACCAATTCCTAACTGTTCCTAACTAACACCATTTATAAAGAGACTAATCAACTAACAAAAAGAGACTAATTAACTAACAACCTATTTTACTGTTACTAATTCCTATTGAAAAGAAACAGTTCATAATTTTAATCGATCTAGTCCTAATGACCTTCTGAAAAATAAAGCAAATAAAATAAGGTAAAATAACTGACAAGTCTAACACCTGTCCAGCTATGCATGTATGATTATGTGTTCTTGTCTCTCCATGAGACTGTCAACCACCTTCTGTCTCCTCGGAGCTGGATGCTCCTGCATCAGTAGTGGTCTTTCTATTAACATAATGGATTATTTATAAAGGTATGAATATGCATCTTTGTTTAACCTCCCTCTCCTTTCTAGGTGAGTTGTATAAATATGACAATACAAAATGACATAAGTGTTTGTCATTGATTAGGGGCACTTAAGTCACATTATTTATGGTGAGCCTTCTTTTTTTTGAGTCAAAGTTCCACATGTTTTAATCCTTAAAAAAATGATGATTTCGTTCATCTTAAAATTAGGAAAACCCTTAAGGGCAAAGTTCTATGGTGAAGTTCCCATCATAGAGGTGGAACCTTAACTTCCAACTCAATTCCTACTAGATTTGGGGCAATTTTGCCTAGAAAAATAGGGTGATATGAATGCCCCTTATCCCTTCTTTAATCTCCTCTCTTGTGTGCACTATTCCACATTAATGGCAGGTTCTCATATATGATAACCTATAAATATCAACTAACAGATAATTGCGCCGTGGGACACTGTACAACCGATATGGCAGAGACTCGTGTGTTATATGAGATGTTGTATTGAAGTAGTAGATCAAAACTTGTCTTGAAGATGAACCACACTAGATGGTTCCAAAATTGTTGACAAAGCTATGATGATGTGATTCTTTCCAAAAGTTTTCTTGCTTTCCATGAAATGGATCATAGAAGCCTAAATTCAATAACAATAACTACAAAACATAATGTAGAGTCAATTTCAAAGGTAATAAAAGTAATAATAAAAATAGTAAGTCTATTCAATTCAATATCTTATAGTGTAATTTTATTTTTATTAATAAATTTACAAACAATTTCTTTCAGAAATTTGCATATTATACATTTTACATTTAAAGAAATTTAAATAATAATAATTCATTTTAGTAACCATGATATTTCAAAACTTCCTCTTTATATTTTTGTAGTACAACCATATAAGTTAAATGGCTGGTAAATGCCCAAAACACATACTTCAATATACATCTCATGTTACTAAAATTAAAATAATCATAAAAACTGACCAAACTATAACTTTAGGTTAAACCCACATAGATCCATCTTAACTTTGGTAAATCCCCTTTAAATTAGTTATATTCCACAAGAATACCCACACATATTAAAAAAACATAGAACAAGATTCTAAACCATGGAAATTTACCCCACTTTATCACAGAGATTCTTAACATGTCAATAGGCTTTGTTACAATACCATGGGCCAATACCATGACTAAACAATACCACATGCCCAAAAAACAATAACTCACTTTATATGACAGTGGTTCATATGCCCATTTTTTTAATTAATCAATTTAATTAAAATGACAAAAAGAGCATAACTACTTTGTGTATATTACTATGAATACTCTACAATATTCCATGGAGGTTAAATCTCCACCATCCATCTAATAATTATTAATAATTAACTTAAAATTTTAGAAACCCTATTCTAAAATAGACATGCCTAAATAATTAATGTTTTAATAAAATTAAAAACAAGAATATTTCTATATATGAAGATGTGGAATTTATATGCAATATAAATGACCTTATTAAGAACCAAGATAGATGCAAACCTACAAGGATTTGAGAGGAATCACATTTCTCTAATTGCATTTTTTTTTTTCAAATTTTGCACTAAAATAAAAATCCCCATTTAGAGAAATTCAATCCCTCTAAATACTTAATAAATTTAAATTAAAATAAATATATGTTAATCTTATATAATAAAAAAAAAAAAATATCCACATAAACACTAACACGCTTACTAACACATAATATAATAGTTAATTATTATATTATATAAATATTTTAAAATAATTTTACAATTTAAAACCTACTCTATTCTTATACACTATTCCACTTGATGTAACTTCAATTTACAATAGCATTAAAATCCCAATGTCCTTGTACTTTCTATACTCTCCTTATAATTCCATACCATGGACATAAACCATTATTTTCTATATGGTATGGACAATAAACATTAAATATACAATAATTATATTTAAAATAATTTTAATATTTTTTAAATTTAAATTCTTAAATAAAAATAGTATTATTATTTTTAATAAAATAGTCATATAACTACTTAAAAATTCAACCCACCTTCCTTTATCGATTACCAACTTAACTCACTTTTCTAGACTAATTGCCATATTTAATAATTGATTACCTTCATAAATAGACTACTAACTTATGTATTAAATACTTTAACCTTTAGCAATGAAATAATCCACAAGGTAAGATAAGTGAGGTCCCCTTCTAATGAAAATGGCCTTAATGAAATCAACACATAACCACTTGCAAGGACCACTTCTTAATCGCCATACTTATTTTTTCCTTTATGTTAAGACTTCTATGTATTCAATAAATATGTATATATATACACCATTCAAATTTTCCATATTAGTACAATCCGTGGGACCCACAATTAAAGCACTAGATATAATCTCATGTCAATATCATACGAATTTTTTTCCTTCCAAATATTTGTATTCTGATTTAAATCAAGATTGTGAAGGCAACCTGGTTCCTTTAAAAAGATGATAATTTGGTCCACCCACGCTTCAGATTCTTCCAATTTTAAATCAGATGCAATAATGCAAAAAAATCTTTTGCAATCTTTTGCTAAAGAAAATTGCTAAAGTAAAGAGCACGAGTCCTAAGAAAATTGCTAAAGTAGAGAGCACGAGTCCTATGAACGGGTATAATTAAGCCCTGCTTTATGTCATAGCTAAAAATGACCCTTCGTTTAGTTACTTCTTTCATAGCTTATCTTTTACTCAAAGGGTTGTGTTTCGATACGTCGCTTTCAAACGAAAAGAAAGTTTAAAAAAGTTCAAATACGTCAGATATGCTCAATAAATCCGAACTTTAAGTATATTTTTACGTTTTCCTAAATAAAAAGATTAAAATAATATATTAATTAATTTTTGCAAATTTTTAAAATATGTATAAATAAAAGAATAATGATTTTTTTATTTTTTAATAAAAGGTTAAATTGCAATATGAGTTAATATTTGGTTTTATGTACTAGTTTGATTCATTATAACCCCAAATCTATCAAGTGTTGAGGGGATAACATTTCTAGTGTAAAATTTGAGGAAAGGTTTGCGCCTCGAGAGATTTGATCCCTCTCGGCACTTGATAGATTAGGGTTAAGATGGATCTAGGCTGGCTATATAATACTATATAATATCTATATTTGTCTCTTTCTTATTCCCTTTCTCTTCCCCCTTCATCTCTCTCTCCCCCAACTGCTCCCCCCTCTCTCTCCCCCCCGCCGACCCCCTCTCTCTCTCCATATATATCGCTCTTCCTCCCCCCTCATTCTATCTCTCTCTTCCCCCTGCTCTCTCTCTCTCTCTTTCCATATCTATTGCTCTTCCTCCCTCCCTCCTTCTATTTCTCTCTTCTTCCCCTTATTCCCCCTCCAAATATATCTCTATCTCCCCTTGTTTCTATTTTCTCTCTCTTATCTCACCCCCCAAACATCCACACGCTCTCTCCATATCTATCTACATATGCCTGTCTCCCTCTTCCTCTTCCTCTTTCCCTTATCTCTCTCTCTGCCCCTTCTCTCCCTCCTCCCTCTTGCTCTCCTCTCTCTCCCCCCCATCTCTCCCTTGTCACCCCCTTTCGCTTTCCACCTTTCTCTCCCTATGTCATTCTTCTTCCCTCCCTCTCTCTCCCCTCCAACTCCATCTCTCTCTCCCTCTTTCTCTCCCTCTCCTTATCTCTCTCTTCCTTCCTCTCTCTCCCATTTTCTCCCACCTCCCTATGTCTCCCCCTCCCATCTGTCTGTCTCTCTCTCTCTGCCCTCAAACTTCGTCATTATCTCCCCCCCCTCTTTCTCTCTCCCCCCTTCATCTCTATGTTCTCCCCCTCTCTCTCTTCCTTCCTCTCTTCTCTATCTCCCCCTCGTCATTTCCCCTCTCTCCACCTCTATCTCTCTATGTCTTTGTTCTTTCCTCCCTTTCTTCCCCCTCCAACTCCATCTTTCTCCCTCCCTCTCTCCTTCTCTCTCTCTGCTCCTCTCTCTCACTCTCTCTCCCACCTCCCTCTCTCTCTCTCTGTCTGTCACTATCTCCCATCCTCTCCCACCACCCTCCCTCTCTCTTAAATTTGATCCCATTGTATTGTATTTAAGAAAGTATCTAAATTAAAAAACTCAATTACTTGTAAATATTAAACCTATATTTTGCATCAATCATGTCAAAGAAAATACAATAATGAAAAACTTAAAATAATCACGGGTTGTCTTTCCTCTATCATTGTTTGTCACTTTGGTTGCTCTCATCAATTGGATTCTTAGTTAATATGGATTTATGCTAGTTCTTGATGATATTATTTATATTATATAAATTTGGCATCCCTCTATATAAAAATATCTTCATATTTAATTTTATTAAATCCTTGATTTCATTTCCAAGAGAATAATTTTAGTATATAAAAAAGTAATTATAACCTTTTTGCTTTTAGATTTAATTAAAAAATGTTATAAAATAAAATTAAAATAAAATATTTTGATTGTGAAATAGGTTAGGGTTTTTGGGCATGTGGTATTGATAAGCCATGGTATTGGCCCATGGTATTGCAACAAAGCCTATTTACAAGTTAATAATATACACGGTAAAGTGGAGGTGAACATCCATTGTTAAGAATCTTGTCTTACTACTATAAAATATTTTGATTGTGAAATAAGTTATGGTTTTTTGGCATGTGGTATTGATAAGCCATGGTATTGACCCATGGTATTGTAACAAAGCGTATTTACGAGTTAATAATATCCACGGTAAAGTGGGGTTCAATATATAAAATATTTTGATTGTGAAATAAGTTATGGTTTTTGGGCATGTGGTATTGATAAACCATGGTATTGTAACATAACGTATTTACAAGTTAATAATATCCACGGTAAAGTGGGATTCAATATCCATGGTTAAGAATATTGTCATATTGTAAGTATTAAGTTTTTATGTGCTTATTAATTAAATTTAAATATGGTTATGGAATCATTATTTTAGTTTATAAGGTAAAATTGATCTTAATTTATAACTACTACTTATATGTTATATTTTTTCATGTAATATGTATGTCATGAAAATATAAGAAATTGAATTTTATTATTTTTATTACTTTAACGTTTTATTATTAATTGAGCAAACATTTAAACAGTTACACTTTATATTACTCTTAGATTTTTATTATTAATTTAGCCAATATATAAATGTTGGCTCTATATTACTTTTAATTTTTTATTATTCTTTAATTGAACCGATATTTAAAAATGTTGACAAATTTTCTTATATTACATCTACACATCTCACGTATGAGATTAAAACTAAATGCTTCTAAAAAGTATACTATTCTATGGGGGATAGTCTCAAAGATGATTACAAGAGACACCAATTGTTTTTGCGAGTGCTATTTATGTTGAAATTTCCTCTTTGGTCTTCGAGTAAGACCTAAAACTGAATTTAATTGGTGCCCTTCAGGGCAGCCAGAGAGGTTGAGACTCAAGGTGAAAATGTCATTCACCTTGGTTTGAATCCTCTTAGTCTTGTAAGGTATGGTTTGCGGACTAACATATTGGGTCAAAGGGGTTTTTCTTGGTAGCAACATTATGTGATTCTTGGAGGCAACAATGATTATATGCTCTAGTTACGAATTCAACCCTAATAAGCAAAAACAAAGTAAATTAAAAAGGAGAAAAAGAAAAAGCTTTTGAATGACTAAGTGTTTATCTTTATTAGACATTAGGAAATATGTTAACGACCCAAACCATTAAGACATTCGGTAGGAGTAAAAATCTACTCCCATATGGGCAACTAGTAAGTCATTTCGGGTGTAGGGGTTTTCTTTCAATTATGATGATGAATCAATATGCAAATTTTGACATCTTTGATTAAAAAATATATATTAAAAAAAGGAAAAGAAAAGGAAAAATGATAAAAAGAAGAAGAAGAAGATTAATCATATGGAATTCTAATGAATATATCAATTTGATATCTTGATTAGAGATCTATATTCGTGAGTAAAAAGTTTTGAGTAACATTTCCTAAATAATCATGTTAAATAATGATGTAATGCCATTTATGTATGTTAATATTGAATAATGCAATGATAACTAATGAGGTGAGCACACAAAATATGAAATAAATATGAAAGTGCTGAGAAAATGTTCATACATAGAGGTTAAAGGGATAAATAATCATGTTAAATAATGATGTAATGCCATTTATATATATGTTAATATTGAATAATGCAAATGATAACTAATGAGCTGTGCACGCAAAATATGAAACAAATATGAAAATGTTGAGAGAATGCTCATACATAGAGGTTAAAGGTATAGCACATTGTGCAGGGAAAAATAAGTAATTATGCATGCAAAAAAAAGGTGAAAATCCAAGTGCATGAACCTGTTAAAAGGTTAAGTCAAGAAGATGTGAAGATGAACTATTGAAAAGAGGCGGTTGAGATCATTGGAAGCCCTAATATCAAGGTGAAAATAGATAAAGAAGTGCGACATAAAGTTGATCTAGTTGATTTTCATTGTGAGTTGAATTGGATCATCATATTATTTTTCATCTATCCCGATACTTTTTGGGTGGAAAAATGGGGGGAATTGGCTTGTACGACCCATTTTAGTGGCAAGTCCTAGTGTGGAAAATTGGGGTTTGGAACATTCCTCAACCATATTGAGCTTTGATTGAGGCATCAAATGACATTTTTTTGGGTCAAAATTTTGTGAGCATAGCTTGTGCCCCCATGATGTTGATCTTCACTTCGAGACCTTTCTAAGGGTCCAATGATCACCTCAATCAAAGCTCGAATATGGAAGTTATACATCCTATAAGTTGAACTACCTAGTTGACCACGATGGTATGAGTGGATGCCATGTCATCCCTTGTTACTCACACATGTGGATATACCCATGTGAGGACTTTTAAGAAGATTCTAGAAGGTCAAAAACCTTATTATATTGAAGGTTGAAGAAGTCAAAACCCTATATCTAGATGGCGATAAGGCTATGTTAAATATTAGGCCACTAGGAGGATAGAGGGTTCCATTTTTTCATTGTACTTGTTCCATAATTGAGCAAAACATCTGGGAGTGGTACTTTTAGAGAATAATAAAGAGGAGGAATATGTTGCATTTGTTCATGTCACAATGTCAAAGGTAGCTCCAAGAGAGTGCCCACTCCTCTCTATGTGCATTTTATCATTGAAGCAAAGAGAAAATAAGATAGGCCTCATCTTCTAGATGGGTTTTCTCTTTTATTGAGCTTCCTATGATAAATTTTATGTTCATTTGTGTGGATGATGTTTGGGAATGTTCTTTCCACTTCTTATTTAAGTTTGTTCATAAATTCAAATAAAGCCAATGATTAATTGGTATGGAATCTAAGGACATAAATTTGTATAATTTAAGATTTCTATACAATATAAGGCCTATTTTGACGAACTATTTTAGTGGAATATTCAATAAAATTAATGTCAGAGTAAATGATCCCCTTTGAGGGAATTAATTTTCTGAGTTGGTCGTAGGAGGAAAGAGTACAATCTTATCGAACCAGAAACAAAGAGAGGCTTTGAGTTAAGGAAAAAGGAGATTGACATTAAAGTGACCAAATGTAAAAGAAAGAAAAACATAGATGAGTGTGAGCATTTTTAAGCAATAGTAAATCTTAATGCCGATAAGAAGAGTCTTAGAGTAGAACTTAAATGATATGTAAAAGAGAAACACATATTAAATATTTATATTACAAAAAAAATAAATATTAAAAAAACCTTAAAATAGACTTTAAATTATAAGTAAAGAAATACACATTATATATTTGTATTGCAAAGAAAGTGAACATCAAAAAAGACTAAATAGGCACACAAGATTAAAATATTTCAATTTAATATACTTTTTAATAAGAAAAATAGCATGATATTTTTATTTATTTATTATAATTATCTACCCACCTTTTTCATATTATCAATTAATAAAAAATAATAATATAAAATATCTTACCAAATTACAATTATTTTATATTTACATAAAAAAATCATACTACAATAAAAGTTTTCTCAAATTTCTTAGCAGTTTCATTTACTTATCTACTTTCATAATGCTTTATCCATAGATATAAAAGCTACTCAAATTTTATTTTATTCTCTCTAACGTATTCACTTTCATAATACTTTCTCCATACATAATAGATACAATCCACCATACTCAAGTTGCACATTAACAAAAATATGTAAACACATACACCCCACCACCTCACCTTACTAAGACAAATTGTACCCCAAGATTTGACCTCTTACCATACACATTCTAGTTGTTTAGTTGTGATACCATTTGCATTAATTTAAAATCAATCATTTTCTAACCCAAAGAAAAAGCGAGGAGAAAAGTACCAACGCTAGAAAATTATAAAATTAACTATTTGCAACGGATTGGAGAGTAGTGCATAGCTGCTAAGGTTTTTCAACATAACCATGGTTTATAGGCTGATTTATAAAAGGTAAAACCTTGTGTGGCATGAGCTAAAAATTAAAGGCTTGTCTCACATATATTGCTATTCAATAATGCAAATAGTTTATACTATTATAATGGTAATACGTTCTGTAAAAGTAAGTTTATCATTGTAAATTTTTGCATATATGTATACCTTCTCTTCAATCGTGAGTGGCATGGGGAACAAACTATATTATTTAGTTATTTTTAATATTTAATATTTTTTTAATTTATTAAATAATAATGAATTTAGTTGAATATTTTTAATATTTAAAAAAATAAAATTATATAATTTAATAATGATTTTAGTTGAATATTTTTTAAAAGTTGAAAAAATTAACACCATAATACTTGTCATTTATATATTTAAATGTGATTAATATCAAATTAATTCAAATTTGGTGAGAAAGTATTGAGTGTTATTTTTTTTTAAAGTAATAATGCAATTTACTGTAAAATAAGTATAATAATTTATTTAACTATATAACATCATACATTTTACTATATTTAATTATTGAAAATTATAAAATAGAAAGATAAATATCTAAAATAATGATAACATAATTTATAATGGAAAAATTCAATATGATGTAATTTTTTTTTTTAAATT
Organism: Pinus taeda; assembly: GCA_000404065.3. NCBI lineage: Eukaryota > Viridiplantae > Streptophyta > Pinopsida > Pinales > Pinaceae > Pinus > Pinus taeda. Next base: position 40,339 of record APFE031277050.1, on the reverse strand, counting down.
GATCATAACTATTTTTATTTTTATTTTTATTTTTTTTTTGTTTTCCATAAAACAAATCTCAATTTTTACCCAGATGCGGGTGATCTTAATTAGTGTTTAATGGTATTTATGAAGCAACCACGTGTAGCCGGCAGCTGGCAAGTGGACAAGAGCGAGCCCAAATCTATTTACCAGCGCGAGGTGAAAGGCCTTCAATGTCATTTAATTAAGATGCAGTCCCAAGGTACGCAGCTGGGAGATATTCGGATGACGAGCCAGGTTCAAATGGCATTCACTCTGGTCCTTTTATGGTTGCCTGATGCGAGCCCGCTCTCAGGGGAAGTTGCAGTCTCTGGCTTGTATGCGCTTAAGGATTGTTGCAGGGGCTGTCTCTGGTCGTCTTGCACTCGGGAGAAGTTGCCTTGTCCTCGGGCGAAGCCGCCTTGGCATTCCTTTAGACTGCTTGAAGCAATCGCTAAGGGATCCAATTCTGACTTCATCTTTTGGGTTTGGCTTCTCAGACCTGTCTGGGGTTCATATTTTGTTTTCATACCTGATGTAGTCGCCTGGGTTGAGAGCTGGGCTCACACAGTGGAGGATAAGCAGTGTCGGGTCGTCGAGTCTTTCGCTGGTGGGTTCAGAGGTTGTGTCTTGCCCTTTTCTGTCTGGTCTTCATTCTGGGTTCCAACTAGCTTTCAGTCTTCGTCACATCACCCCCTGTCTTCAGGCTTGTTTGTCACGCAGCAACATTTGCACATGGCTCCTCGTCAAAGGGGAATTACCAGACGTGGGCGCAATGCGGGTCTCCGGGGAGGGTCGGGAGGACGAGGCAGCCCTGCTCCTCGTCGCATATCACCGCTAGCCATAGCCTCGCCTTCCTCGACGACCTCTGAAGAGTCTGACCCTTCAATAAATAATTCGGTGCAATCAGCCAGATTCAAATTCAAAAGCAAGTTAAACAAACCGCTAATCTCAGCTTTGGTTACTGTCATCTTCTCGGAGGAAGATGAGGAGCTCGTCAGCCCGGAGGCAGCTTCAAAGGAACAATCGCCTTCTACAACGGTCAGTTCGTCGCAGAGCCGTCTGGAGGAAGATATCCCTAATGCTCCTTCAGAGGGGAGAGAAGGGGGATTCTCAGGGCATGGAAAGAACTCAGCGGGCCTCCTCTCAGGAGAACATAATGGAAGGTGAGACAACTAACACTTATGCAAATCTACTGTATCTCAAGCTCCCTCTGGGAGCAAATCCAATGGAGGTCGAAGATGGCGTGATGGTTACTTGGGAGTGCGCCTCGGACAAGGACAATGAACAGGGTTCTGGGGAACCCAAGTAAGTGTCAGTACAGTGCTTGCAGCATCAGGGTAGCTACTTTGTTTTGGTTTTCCAATTTTCTTGGTTTAGTTTCAGTATGTTTGGCAACGAAATGTTTAGGAATTTTTCTAATTTGGCTAAAGCCCAGCTATCAGTCATGTTCTCCTCTTTGTAATCTGGCTATTAGCCTAATTTTCAGTCCTGTAAGGTTTCTTTCTGGTTCCATCTAGGTCTGTTCTAGTTCTTTAGGCAATGTTCAACATTCTTCAAAGCAGAAGGAACAACCATTTTTGTAAAGATTTCTTGACAGAGAGTTGGATACGGCACTCTCAGAGGTTTAATCCTCTTTGTACATATTTTTTCATTTTTTAATATATCAGTAGCATAGTCTTTACTCAGAAAAAAAAAAAAAAATCTCAATTTTTACACGATAACATCTTCATAAGATAACATTAAAACAAGTCTAGCTATCTTGTTACCCAATTGTGTATAGGGAACCAAAGAGATTAACCAAGGAATGTAGAAGGTTAGATGAGATGTAGTGAGGTTGCACATGCTACAAAACTCATATCCTTACTAATGAGGCTAAGAGAAAAAAAAAAACATAAATCCACAACATTAAGACATAATCTGAGTATGGTTAATGGATTGCAGAGATTGTTAAGTGAAGGGAGTTACCAACTTAAAATTCAAAAAAATTCAAAAATATGAGGTTGACTCAAAGCTAAGAAATCAAATGATAATCCTTGAAAATAATGAATTATAGATTTACTTATATAGTGTATGTAGAGGCTGGTGATAAGGAAAGTTTACTGCCTTCTCCAAAACCAGTTCAAACCAGAAGCCAAGAACAATTGCCAGTGGCAGCGTGCTTTAGAAGGATAAGTAAAGTTTTATATAGTATAGAAGCAGTTGCATGGTAGGAGAAAGACTGGCTCTAATTAAAGCCATAGAGATTAGAAATCAATGAAGCTAAATGAACAAATGACTAAGTGAACATAGGTGCTTGGGGGTTAGAAAAGGTCATCAAAAAATGAGATGCAATGTCAACCATAGGATGTAGATAAAGAAATAGGAGATAAGGAGAAACAATGCCAATTTACCAAATTAAATACATGTTAGAGGAATGGTATAAGGAATTGAGGTGTCAAGTAGTGGATTGATCACCATAACTTGCAAATCCCAAGCTACAGTAAATGACCGTCATGGAAGATATCACATATTAAATGTTCATCCAATTAAAGTTTGAATGTGTAGGTGGAAATCTATAGATTTATATTACATGCAATTTTTAACAAGAACCTCAATCATATATCAAATTCCATGCAACACCATACACAAGTCCATTATCCTAAGGTCATAAAACCACTTTTTGATATTTTCCTAAAACCCTAAAACCCTAAAATTATTGGTTAAAATTGATATGGCATATATATATATATGACCATTTCAAGGATAACTACTATTTTGCCTATAAAATCAAGGGGTCTCCCTCAATATTGCATTATCCATTCAAAGTAATGAAATGCTACTGAAATCTCTATATCCAAAGACACCCATTATGTTTGATGAGATCTTTTGGAAATAACCATTATCACTCTTAGCCATAAGGAGAGGATCCAAGCCATACACTCAAGAAGCACAAAGAACCCTCCCAAGGAAGAGGTCAAGGAGTTCCATTTTCTCCAAGAAATCCTCCATGGGTGTATATTAAAAGCTTTCCATTGGGTAATGAAGTATTCTTTCAAATTTTTATAAGCTTGTTATTATGGTGTTATTTATTTTGTTCAATTATTTATTTTCCTAGTGAACAACTTGAGCTTAAGGATGAACAATTCCATTTGAAGCCAGGGTTTTTAATTTTATTTCATTTCTATTGTTTGTTATCCATCTACAACCACTGATTTGTAAATTTGATAACCCATCTTGCATATTACACAATAGATTGGTGACTCTAGTAGGGATCTAAGCCATCTCATGATCCCTAGTTGTGGGTGTGTGGTAAAACCCCACTATCTCTCTTTTACTTTTTATTTTTTGAGTTATTTTAGGTCATTTTTAGTTGCTATTACTCTCTAGATTACTTCTATAGGAATTAGATGTCAAAAACCACACAAATTTATTTCAGGGATTAAATCTCAGCTATTAAGTGCCAACATAGTTTTTGGGGTCTAAATCTATGTTGTCTGACGCACTATTTGGGCCTTTATTAGTGCTAACCAATGTAAGAATTAGGGCATTATCTACATTCCCAATGCATCTTTCTAGGTCAATTTATGCAAGGGGCCCATAAACTTACTTTTTCAATTTTAGGGTATGATTATAACAATTTGAGTGTTTTTAGAGCCCTAGGTTTCTTTTTAAATAATCTTGTTGTAGCTTGAGTTTTATCTTTAAGAAACCTATAGGATTGAGAATAAAACCGCCCAGGGTTTCTAGTACCTTTCTTAGGTTGGTTTATTTTAGATTTTACTTTATATTTTTCTATTACAGTAGGCTTAAAATCATAATTTTACATTTCCTATTAGTCATTAGGCATATCTTTTTACATAGATATTGGATGAAGAAAAGTATGCATACTTGACCTTATATTTGTCTTATAGCTATATTTGTGTGAGAAGCCATTGCATTTAATTTTCCAACATTATTTTTTCTTTCTTTTACAACTATATGTTAGTTCTATTTGATGTTTGTGATTATCCATGTATTTTGAACTGGAAAGTATCTTAGTGAAAGAAAAGAGTTCCATAGGACCCCTAGTATTTTATTTACCAATAAAGGTTTTTTTTTAATTGTATGTTTGTGAGTCAAAGATTTAAGTATATTGTTTTAAGTATATTTCATATTGTTATAGATTTCTGGAAGGGCACTGTGTGATATAAGTGATCCGTCCAACGTTTCGGATGGGAACTCCATCCATCATCAGGGACCAAAGAGAGCCTTGAGAGTAAACGAGTGCTGGAGTGCCTTTTTATAGGAACTGTTGAGCCTCAAACCTGCACTTCTTTACACATCCTCTCAGCCTCCTTTTCCTATTCATTTCCTTCTTTTGCCA
>APFE031277050.1:6914-34262 GCA_000404065.3 Pinus taeda | reverse complement strand
GCCTAAGTACATACAGTACACCTCACTTCATCAGCTTACGAGCCCCAGGTTGACATTTAAAAGTTGCAATTTAGACATCACTAAATTGACCAAACATGAACCTATTTGGATTATGTATGTCGATTAATGGTTAAGAGATAGAAATAATATTTGATCAGTCACACAATGATTGAGATTGGTTAATTATGGGCCAAGAGTTGAACAAGAAGGACAAGGAAATTGCAATTTTGACTAAAGGAGGAAGGGAGGAGATAGTTGAAAATTATGTTAAATTAAGGATATCAATAATTAATGGATAGTTAAAATTCAATAAAGAATTAAAATTAAAGAAAATAAAAAATAAATTTCAAAAATAGAGATTATATCTAAAATTTGACCGTTTTCTTCGTTTAGATAAATTAAATAATGATAGAGATTGATTAATTATGGACCAAGATTTGAACAAGAAGGACTAGGAGAATTATGTTAAAAAAAAGAGTTAATAAGAGATAGTTGTTTGAAATTAATTAGAAATTGAAATTACATGAATAATTTTTAAATTGGAACCTAGATAAATTAATGCCATATAAAAATTATATAAATGGGTTTCATTATTGTGAAGTTTCACATGACGATTAAATTAAGGATTATTAAGATGAAGGGAGATTAATGGATCAATAAATAATTTCTTATTTTATGGATGATGGATAGAAAATAGAGTTGTAAAATTGAAGAGGTTAAGAATTAAAGAAGAGAGGTAATAATAAATTTTACAGGGCTGTTACCTCTCTTCTTTAATTCTTAAACTCTTTAATTTTTGAGCTCTATTTTCTATCCATCACCCATACAATAAGAAATTATTTATTGATCCATTAATCTCCCTTCATCTTAATAATCTTTAATTTAATCGTCATGTGAAATTTCACAATAATGAAACACGTTTATATAATTTTTATATGGCATTAATATATCTAGGTCCCAATTTAAAAATTAGTCATGTAATTTCAATTCTTTAATTAAATTTAAATAACTATCTCTTACTAATTTGTTTTTTAACATAAGTCTCCTAGTCCTTCTTGTTCAAATCTTGGTCTATAATTAATCAATCTCTATCATTATTTAATTTATCTGAACGAAGAAAACGATCAAATTTTTAGATATAATTCCTATAATTATTTTATATAATTTTTATTCTTTATTGAATTTTAACTATCTATTAATTATTATTCTCCTATCCTTAATTTAACATAATTTTCAAGTATCTCCTCCCTTCCTCCTTTAGTCAAAATTCTAATTTCCTTGTTCTTCTTGTTCAAATTTTGGTCCATAATTAACCAATATCAATCATTATGTGGATGATCAAATATTATTTCTATCTCTTAACTATTAATCAATGAATACATAATCCAGATAAGTTTCTATAAAAAGGTGCTCCAGCACTCGTTTACTCTCAAGACTCTCTTTGGTCCCTGATGATGGATGGAGTTCCCATCCAAAACGTTGGACGAATCACTCATATCACACAATGTCCTTTCGGAAATCTATAATAATATGAATCACTTTGGAAGTCTCCGATCACTCACAATTAATTTCATTTCAGTACTTAACTATGTTATTTAATTTCTCATTAGTTAAGATTCCAATTCATTGCAATTTACTTTTATATAGTAGCATTTTGAGTTCAAGTTAGTCACATTACATGTGCGCGCATTCCACACCTTAAAGTTTATGTTGGTTCATGCCATCAAGCTCATCCTATAATTAACCATATCATATAATATATCTAATCCCACTTTGGCCCTAAAGAACATTGTAGTTAGGTTAGGTGACTTTGGGGATAAGCGTCCAAATAATTCCCTTTAGTCATCTCATATTGAAACATCGAAGTTGACTATTAGGGAACTTTTAAAATCCTTTCTAATGGACATGGTTCAATCTCATTTAGTAACATGTGTGCTCTTTGGAGTGGATAGTGCCAAGGTTGAGATCGAAGGTGTGATTTACTCCTGTCTCTTTCAGTAATAAAGATCCCTAGACTATTTGACTTTTCTTGAAGATAAGGTGACTTGTTACATGTGTGTGCGTGTGCAGAGGTAGATTAGTGGCCATATCTACTAGGTATCTTTTTGTAGGTGGATATCATAAGATGGAGGGAACCTAAGGAAGGTTTCTTTAGGCCATTAGGACTCTATAACTTAGTGTCTCATAATTATAGCTATCTCATTCATACTTTCACTTATCCACATAGGGATCTTTTGTTCCCCTTTGTTGGATGTTTGGAATCCCCCCCACTCATGGACTAGGATTTGTTTAAGTGTGATAAATTTATATTATATAATATAATAATTTTCTTTTGATAGTATGAAGCTAGTATTAGGATAGTTTATAATAATATATTCACATCAAACCACTTGTTGGACCATTTATGCATGTAGTGATTGATTGATAGATTAGTTTGTTTAATTCTTTACTCTGTTGATTTAGCCATTGATTTACCTTTTACATCTTAGTGTGGTACTTTCATCTAGTCCTCATAGCTGCCCATATGAGGTACTCTCATAGGACAATATTCTTTTACCTCAATTTTTTATGGGGCACATTGTGTTACCTTATTGATAAGTCAAAGTTCCTCCCCCTTAGCACAATTTTGGGTTCTATATCTTATGATCATTCTCAACCCTCCTTACCATTGAGGAGTTTTGGTAAATCTAGTTTCTCTTCCTCTAGTTCATCCCCATCCAACCTTAGTTCCACCATGGTTGAAACTAATACTGGAGCCAACATTGGAGTTAATACAAACTATCCTTTCTTTCCTTAAATGGTTGGTTTATGTCTTCTTGATTTGGTCAAGTTGATCAATGATCCTATATGTCTTGATGCTAATTGAATTTCTATGGAAACAAAGCTTCACTCGACATCCTCATGTTTGAGGCTAAACTTGGAGAGGGTATCTCTAACCAAATCATGTCCTACCAACTTTGGGATTCCTCCAACTCCATCATAGAGGATTTTTTTTGGTTGAGGTTGTTTCAACACACTCTTATGGGTGCTACTACAAAATGATACATAAACCATCTTGTTGAGCCCTATATAAGCCCCATGATAACCTAAGAACCCCCTATTAAGCCTTATATATCGAGTGATTACATTTATATTTCTATATTTTTATGTAGGATATAACCCCATGGTCCCATTTTATTATAATTGTACCCTTTGTCTCCTATATATATACTAACGAGATCTATTCTTAGGATCATGATTCATTGTAATAATGGTAAAAGGAGGTTTTCCCCTCAAAGAGGACTATAATTATTGGTTTATTATCAATTTTAAGGCACAAGGATCATAACATTTGGTATTAGAGGTCATGATCCTAGGTTTTTGCTGCTTCAAACAAGTCATTGTGGAATTTTTGCTATAAATTATTTTTTGGGAGGTTTTAGATGGCGAAACTTGGAGAATATTGATAATACATCTCAAGAAATATTTGGTTCAATTTGTAGATCTTGGTTTGCCACATTTTTGGAGATATGGTCCAAGGAAGTTAGGGTTTCTAAATGCTCCTAAATTTTATCTCAAACAGGTCAGTTTGGGATTTTCACTATAATTTTTTTCTATGAGGCTTCGACCTGTGAAACTTGGATCATGTTGATATGAAATTTTGGTGAACACCTAGTTCAATTTATAGATATTTGTTTGCTATATTTTAAAAGATGTTTTCCAAGGATGTTAGGGTTTGTGTATGCTCTAGAAATCAGTCTCAAACACGTCAATTTGGAATTTTTGCTATAACTTTTTTGTGTAAGACTTTATAAAGTGAAACTTGGAACATATTAAGGATAAGTATCAATGAATAATTGGTTTCATTTTCAGAATTTGGTTCACTATACCTCTAAATTTACCATATGGAAGTTAGGGTTTGTGAACAACCATGAAATAAATTTTAAACATGTTAGCTTGGAATTTTTGCTACATGTTATTGTCTGGGAATTTTTAGAAGGTGAAATATTCAAAGTTTTAGGAGACGTATATAAGTACCTTAGATGTAAGTTCAAAAATTATATTTCAAGAATTGGACTCATGGCATGCTATATAAATTTGCTGGTGGGAGGAGGCCAAAAAATCAATAAGTTTTAGGAAATTTACTATAACTTTTAGTTGGCACTTCAAATTTAGTTCACACTCATGGAATTTCAAAAATTAAATATTATAGTATTATAGAACAAATTTTATGATCCAGAAGGCATAACATCTCAAAGATATATCAATAAAGCTTCAACCATTATGATATCCTCGAAATTAAGGTACTATTGACAGGGCCAAAATGTTCTTCCAATGGTAAGGGGATCTCCCCAATGCAAAGTCCCAATTATGCCTTACACCATTTGGAGTAGCATTCCCATACGATATGTGGACCTGGCTGCCACCGTGTTGTTTTGATAGTTGTTTTGGAAAAAATGAGAAAAGCATGAGAAAACTAATATAACTTCTGACAAACATGAGTTAGAATAGCTTTATGAAATACTGTGCAAGTAAAATCAAAAGACACTGCCTCAACCAAAGAAAACAACATGAATCTTTAAAGGAATGATGTTAGAGTACTTCAATTAAGATACATGCATAAATAATCATTCATTTATCGATTGAGAATTAGTTCACAACCAACAACAAAGATAAAAGCGTGAGTAGCATACATCTTCAAATAAGTTACATGTTATAGCCAATGAAATAGTTCATTAACTTTAACACATGTAAATACAAACACATACCGTTGAATCACCAAGAGATAAGTCTCACTATGCTAAAAAATACATGCATGAAATCACTACCTTGGATCAATGAGCTTCTCAATATTATGCAGAAAAGCCTAGTACATCATTATAAGAAGCATCTGTGAAATCCAAAGATGTTAGGCTATCACTTGATTTCTCAAAGGGATGTACATGATTTTCTAAACAAAGTGCTCAAAATGAAGTCCAAAAATCAAAGTCCCATCTCTCTAGGTAGGAGGGTATATTTATACAAAAAGTGAGGTGACTCTTCACTTCCCCTCATGACTCTTCAACTACCCTTGCGACTTTTAAACTTCCACTTGAGTTATCATTTCTACACTTATTGTATTCTAATTTCAAAATGCTTTTATTTACGAACTTACAATGGAAATTAAGAAAAAAAATATGTTCATGGAACAAGATGCATAATAGGCATGTTAGGTTCCTCAATGTGAAAATCTTGAGTTAAGTATGCATGCCAAGCCTTGTATTCACCGTCGACTGATGTGATCTTGTGTGCCATCTGATATCAAATCTTGACATTCCAAGGCATCAAGGAGCAAGACCTTTGATTTAATTTGTAGTTGAGTTAAATGCATCTAAATATTCTTTGATGTCTCTACGATGTACTATGTGATTGCATCCTTTGTAACTTCTAAATCATCTCTTACAGTAGCTTGCTTCATAGAATATACTATCCCTTGAATCTCTTGCCTAAGCTCCTCTTTTGGCCTTGTTTCTCTTGATGCACCAATAGAATGTATTTTGTGCACTTTTATGAGAGATTCCAACCCACTGTGAGGCTTTTGATAAGAATATATTGTCATAGCCATTCTTTTTCCTAGCTTCTCATGTGACTGCACGAACATCCTGTTGAACTGGTAAATCCCCTCTGCGGACAGAGGCGATCCCACTAGCCCAACACGGGTCTAGCAAAAATCACACCACGCTACACGCAGGTTCCTAATTGCATGAATCAGAGATCGATCATGATGATCTACCTGGAATCCAACGCTAGTAGTTGTAGAAGAAACGCCGCTCCCGCTCCTTTTCTTTGGCTGGTCACAATCCTCATGCTCCTCATGAATGGATACCTGCTCACGCAAATAACGATACAAACACAAGCGTAAAATCTAGTATATGCAATTATATATCGGTCAGAAAAGATATAACTCAGATACCATTGAAAGACACATGAGTGGAACAATAATGATAGTCGTTCATTAAACAGTAAAAATAGAGAAAGATTACAACCAAAGGGTTCTGACGTTGAACCTCCTCTGACTGGGCAAGCAGCTAAATACGCCTTGCAAAGTGACCTCTTCTCTCTCAATATTTTGGCAGCATAACCCTCTATAGTTTCAATGCTCACTTCACTCCAGAAAGAACTCAACACTCACAATAGCTTAGCAAAACTGTTTGTTTAATGCAGGGTGACAGTCATTTTATAGATGGAGGAGGAAGGAGTATGCCTTGTATCAGGACACCTACTGAAGATTTAGCATTGTCCCAGAATAGCCACTGAACTTGGTTGTCATGGATAAAAAGATGACACTTGACCACTTCCATGAGATTTTTCCCTCAGAGAACTCCATGAACAAAGAGGAAAAAACATTGAGTGCGCGCTGGCTAAAAATCATAACCAAATTTAGGTGGCGCGGGCTTGGCTGTATGACAGAGCGTCCATAGGCGCACCCTCTTTTGAGGAACTGAGTCATTGGCACGGGTAAGACACTGTGGACCCCGTAATGAAAAAGGGCACTTTTAGGGCTAATTTGCAAAAGGTGTCTTCAGGGAGTTTGAAGTTCATACTCAGGAGAATCCAATGCAAGTGTTTTTAAGTTGTGTCACTGGTCACAGGTCCATAAATGTGTCCTTCAATGTGCGAAAGCAAGGGTAACAGGGACGGTGACCAACGGTGACAAATTACTGCGTAACACATCCTACATCCGCACTTCTATTGTGTCCAATTTGACAGTCAATATGTCTTTTCTAGATAAGTTTGCTAGTGCATTAGGATATTTCATGCTCCATCCTTAGATGTGATTTGAAAATGAGGGTGCCATTCTTATCAATGTTTCTCTCCCTTCTAATTCTCTTTGCATATCGTGAAATGGGGCTAATACTTTATGTAAAATCATGATTTCATCATAAACTTGCCTTATGACTTCCTCTAGTACTTTAGCTTCCTTAAGGATTGTTGATTGTAGATATTCCTTGTAGGAGTTTGTAGTCGACAAGGTATGATTCTCCGCACGAAGCTAATCATTTTGTTGTCATGCAATGGCCAATTCTCCCTTTAATTTATCAACTTCCTTTGACAAATGTGTGAAAATTGTATCACTGCAACAATTGATTTACTTTACCTACTTATTTTCCAATAAGTTATTTATGAAATTCCTTCAATAAACATTAAAATAAATTTTGCTGCAGATATCACACCATAATACAGAAACAAACACATGCACAAGAATCAACACATCGACATAGATATTTTGGACAACAGTGCCCGGAAAAACCCAATGTGGGAAAACTGGTGTGGCAAGGGAGGATTTCATTATTCAACAATTCTTCAATACAACAGGGTGCCAAACAGCCCCAAGGGTTAGCTCAGTTGGTCAAAATCAGTGCCTAGCCATTGGGAGGTCACAGGGTCCATTCTCCCCGAAGCCCTTGGGGTTAGGCCTTGCTAGTGGGCCGCGGGACTAGATTCCCTTCGTGGTCAATCAACCTAGATTTTTCCGTGGACGTAGCACCACTCGTTGACCAGGGTGTCCGTGAACCATATCATAAAAACAAAAAACAGGGTGCCAAACTGGTTTACCCAATAGAGAGAAAAATTCTCCAGCACTTCTCCTAGTCTCAACGTCAGCCTGGATGACTTTTGTGTAGCTCCCATACACTCTGCGTCAGCCCCTGCCTCTTTGCGGTAGCACTGGGCCTCTTTGCATCACCCACGTAGGCCCTCCAGTGACTGCACAGTCTGTTGTTGCCTTTGCATCTACCTGAGAGGCTCTGCGTCTGACTTTCCAACCTATGCACTGGTCTTCTGGTGCTATCCTAACTCTCTGTTATGTTCTTGCTGCCTCCTGTTGCTCTCCAAACCACTAGTTTGAATTTCTCAGCTAACCTCGCTCCAAAAATCGAACTGACTGGTCTCCCTCAGTGTGTCCTCCAACTGACCCTTAAGCCTCTTCTTATACTTTTCTAGTTGGTCCATCAACGAACGAGATTAAATCTATAATCAAAGGCTAAGATTATATTTGGCTTGATCCATGACTTTTGGACCCTTCTAACCCAGTTTTATATTAATACCCATTAATATTTTAATTTTCCTAAGTTTAGACTTAGGAACTCCATTAAAATTTTTAATTATTTTAATATATCCCAAATCGGTTAGGATATGCCCAAACAATTTCTGGGTCTTGGAGATCTCATGTGCATTAGCCTCTCCACCAATTTTCATGGCTAGATCACATTTGTGCTACCCCAAATCAACAAAATTATCTACATTATTTTCCGTTGTAGCCACAAATGCAGTGCCGTAGAAGCTATTGTTGTAGGATTTATTCTAGTTTCCATCACACTTTCCCTCTCTAAGGTGTTTGGTATAGGATTATCCATATCTCTGGGTAAATTCATCCACCTTTCTCGGGAAATTTTGAAATTGAACTTATGAAAGGTGAAGCTCAAAAGATTGAGTATCTTATCTTCCTCTTCAAATGTGACCCCCATCTCATTATTCGAAAAGTGCCTTCCAATGATGGGCACGGGAGGCTGGATATTCATGGTAGGAAATATTGTTTCCACTTTTGACTTATTGAATCTAGCCTCTTCCTCTACTTTATTAGTCAACTCCTTCGTAGACAATTATTCTTCTAGCTGCTTGGCTAATGCCTCTTTTTTTTTGCTTCTTCAACTTGTTTTCTTTTCATTTATTCTTCTTGTTTCATTCTCTCTTCTTCCTCATTTTTCTTTTTGATTTATTCTTCTTTTCTCTTCTTGTTCACTTCCTGCTTTTATTTTTCTTATTCTTTCCTTTTCTTTCTATCCTCTTCTTCCATTTTCTTTGTCTCCTCTTATTTATTTCTTTTGGCTTCTTCCTTGGATTAATTTTTATATCCCCTCTTCGCCCTTAGTCCCTTTATTTTTCTTTCTTATCTTCCTATTCTTATTTTCTTACAAGTTCAACTCTTTGATCTTCTGAATCCATGTTATCTTGTGATTCTTCTTTTGAATGCTTAGGGCTGTCTATATTTTTGGAGGCACCTACTCCTTTAACTGCTTCAATAACATTGGTAGTGTTAATGAAATTCTTTATCTTCTATTATTCAAGCTAAAAAATTGGATCATATATCCAAACATACTTATTCTTGCACAATGTTGAGTGGCACACCCCTGGATTCATATCTATGATAACCCAACTCTCCAAATTTAAGGAATTCTAATTCTTGTGTCTCAACATTTTCTTCCTTGAAATTCTTAAGGTAATACACTCCTATGCACATTGGGAAACTGGGCCAAGGATCCTGCTTTGACTTCAACAATGAATTGGTAAGTCCTATAAGAAGTTGGTATGCCACCTCTTGCAACACTACTTTGTTGGTGACAAACAATGGTAATTGTTGAGGACTCTTATATGCACCAAACACTCTTATAAATGTGCCATATGCTGGAGTAAAGCAATCAACTACCTCAGGCAATGATAACATTTCCATCCCAGACATGCAAGGTGGAGAATTCAATCGATCAATGCATCAAAGAACATGCCTCCACTAACTTTTCTTTCTGAATGCAATATTCAAAAGCAACAACAATATTCACTATCACTATGCAATTTATCGAAAGAAAAATGATTTTTACTTACTAAGATGCACTTTATCTAAATGATGTTCTTTTTTATTTTAGATTCTCTAATGCAATTAAGCTTCAACTAAATCAAAAAGTGAGATTTTTTATTCAAATTCTCCTAATGAAAATGATGCACCAATCAAAGCAACACCAAATCAAATCTAAAAGCCCTTAATGAAAATGTCTTTCACTTTTCTCTTTTGAATAGATAACCAAATGCACTCTTATTTCAGTTTGTAAACCAAGAAATGTAATCTATGCTTGATAAATAAGAAATATGAATCTCAATTGCAAGATGACCTAACACAATTGAAAAGAAACTTCGTAAAAGAAAAACCGAAACTAATGCAAACCAATGTTTTGAATGATTTTAACAGATAACTAGATCTAACCCATCAGCAAACCACAAACTCAATGACACTTACAAGCAAAAAGTAAAAATCAAATGACGTATAAACCATAAAATTAATCCAATTTCACTAAAACACTTGAAAGCTAAAAAATGTAAGAATTCGCTAATCAAATCAGATAATCAGACAAAACATCAATAAATCGAATCACACACGACAAAATAAAAAAACCTCAGGGGCTCAGACACATTGGATTTTGAAGGAGAAACCCTAAATTTGTGCCAATCTCTGAGATTAGTGCGGCTGTAATGGCCAAAATGGCGCTGAACAGGGGATTAGCGTGACTGTTTTAAAGGAAAGCGCGCTAGTGGCATGAATGTCTGAGCAAAAATCGTGTTGGGCGAGGAATAAGGTAAAACATAAAAAAAGGTTTCAACAAACACTCCAGACTCAACACTCTAAGGTAGTAATCAGTGATTGTGCAGATCTATATAGACTCAAACTAACTGAGAACTCGATTGTCGATTAAACTGATCAAGAGATCATATGGAAAAAGAGGGTGAAGAGGTTATATCTTCCCCAACAGAGTCACCATTTTGTTGTGAAGGCAAATCCCCTCTTTGGACAGAGGCGATCCCTCTAGCCCAATGAGTGGGTCTAGCAACAAACTGATCTAGGAGGATCTCGTCAGATTAGTTCATCGTTAGGTTTAGTTCATCGTCAGCATCGTTCTTTCGTCATCAGTGATGTTGTCATTGGGTTTGATGTCACATAGTGACAATTTGTGTAAAAGGGTTTTGGGTAATATGATGTTTCAAGTTATGGAAAACTTGTAATCAAACATTGCATCAAAAACAAAAGACCTAAGTCTACAAACCTAAAACCCTAACCTCATTCCTAAACCTATGTATTAAACCTACATTTCAATACATTAACAAAACCCTACTCCTAAGTTATCAACCCTCAACATATATATAAAACATTGCAAACATTGTAATAAACCACCAATAGTCTTAACCGCAGCAAAACCCAGCAGGAGAAGACTGTGGGGGTAGTAGCCATGTGAACAATGCAATGAAACCAGGTGGAGTCACTGTAGAATGTTAGTAAATGTTAACTGGGTGGGTGGTCACCATGTGAACAAGTAAGGTATAGTTAACTGGGCGGAGATCAACGTAGACTGCACCAATGAAACTGCGCATCGGAACAAAATTATGAGAGGATAATGCGCTATGTGATCAGGGTTTGTTACCACTTCGTTAGGGGATAGCCACCAGGTGTCCGACAATGGTTAGACCCCATTGGTCACATGCCAACCGTTACCTACTCCGCGCATTATCTTGACTGCCAGTAGTTTGGTGATAACCCAAAGTCCGAATATGGGTTTTTATTAAAGTTTTGTTTTAAACATTAAGTAAAGGACCATGTATGTTATCCTAGGTGGAAAATAGTGACAAGACCGAGACCAAACAAACCCAGATTGTAGCTCGTTCATCTCAAACTCAGCTTGAGGAGGTTAGAGTGTACTTGCAGAGTTTTAAAAGGTAGTTTACTCATTGAAGTGCATTAGAGTGGTTTTGAGTTTCATGTGTAGGTTTTGGAGGGATAGAGGCTGTTTTGTTTTCAGTGTAATAGGAGCATCGAGAGTCGGAATTGGGAACCGTGATAGGCATTGGAAATATGGTTTAGAGAGATTTCTAATGGCAATGACCAGAAGTACCTGCATGCACATCTAGTTTGGTCAATTTTATATGTAATCGACCTCCTTGGTTTCAATCCTAATAAAGTGGTCGCCCATCTTGAAAGCAGACCCAAAGACTTAGTCCATTAGGGACGAACTCCGTAATCAATCTTACTGTCTGGTATCACTGTGAATTTGCTATTTTCACTTCTGTTATGCATATTTCTTATGTTTTATCAGCTGTTGTAAAGTCTTTTTTCTCAAGCAGTTTTCATGATTTCAACACTTTAAATTAACATTAAATTCACTATTGGCTTAATCAATTCTACTTCAGTTTTAACATATGATCATTTCAAATCATATAATTTGCTATCAGAGCAAGTTGCATTTGTATAATTTTCCATTGAATGTTAACTAGGTCAAAATCACAACGTGGAGAAGGAATCCTTGACTAGATTGATCCAGAGATTAGAAAGCGAAGAGTTGTTCATAAGTCGACCATGACAGGATCTGATGTAGGTGAAAATCCAGAAGCTAAGATGAGTGATGAGCAGTTTCAGCAAGCATTCTTGACTATGCAGCAGATGTTGGGAGAACTCTACGAAGACAAGAAGGCGAGAGATGCAACCTCTTCTTCAAAGACATCGAAGAAGGACAAAGGTAAAGGAAAGGCTGATAAACCTCCTTCACCTCCTCATCTCCATCATCATCTTATTCTTCTCCTTCTTCTAGTACAAAACCTGAAACAGAAAAGAAACCGAAGAAAACCTCTCTTTTTAAATAAGATGTAAAATTTGAGTTACCTATTTATGATGGCGAAATGAATCTTGAAAAGTTAGATAACTAGATTAAGCAGTTAGAAGTGTATTGTCGTACTCATAACATCTCTAATGATAAAATGAAAATTCAGTTAGCTACACTTAGAATGGGTGGAACAACTTTAATCTGGTGGGAAAGTAAAACTCAAATAGATGTAAAGCGAAAAGGAAAAGTCATCTCTTCATGGTCTAAGTTTTTAAAAGCTCTTAGGAAACAATTCTATCCTTTGGGATACATGCAACAAGTTATTATTGATTGGAAACATTTGAGGCAAGGTAAAGGGATGAGTGTTCAAGAGTTTGCTAAGGAATTGCCAATGTATTTCATTGGATACATGTGAAACTTTATTAAAATACATCGGCAGTTTACATTCATATTTATAGCATACATTATTGATGTTTAATCCTGATGATTTTGATGAAGTGTGTGTTCAAGCCATACATGTTGAATCGGGTGGAAAACCATTCAAGTTTTCAAAGAAACCAGGCAATTGGAAATCAAGGATTCCAAAGACAACAAGAAGAAGGGAAATCTAAAGGGAAAGAGATCAGCGACAACTCAGAAGGAAGGTGAAAGACTTACTTGCACTCATTACGAGAGGATCAGACATGATGAGCCCAAATGTTGGAATGTTAACACAAAACTCAAATTCAAGAAGTTTCAAAAGAAGAAAGGTGAAAAGAAGGCCAATACAACAATCCAACAAGATTTGGGCTCTGACTCAGGTGATGAAGGTAAAATAACTGCAATGGTTTCAACAGGTAAAACTTATGATACTGGTTCAAGTTCTAACACTTCTATACCTTCTTCAAACCAAAATCATCTAAATGAGGATAAAAGGGTTGAACTATTTCACTGAAAGATAACTTCGAAGCACACAAATATAGATACATTATTTGACAGTGGATCACAAGAAAATTTAGTATCTGAAGGTTTAGTTAAGAAATTGGGTTTGGAGACACATAATCATCCAAGACCATACCCTCTAGGTTGGCTGAATAAAGAGACTTAGATTAATGTCACAAATCAGTGTTGATTAAAATTTACCATAACAAATAACTACATTGATGAAGTAGATTTATATATGATTCCAGCAGATATATGTGGAGTAGTTCTAGGAAGTCCTTATCTCTATGATCGTGATGCAATGTTTTATAGGAAAGAGCATAAATATCATCTTAAGAAAGATGGGATTGAATTTATTTTCAGGGCACATAAACTTAAAACACACTTGGATTTAGTTTCAGTTAATCATATGAAGAGATTAATAAGTTCAAGTAACAAATATGTACTTATGGTTGTGAAAGAACAACATAAGGATCGACAAGATGTTTTTTCAGGTTGTGAATCTCAGTGCAAAGATAGATTGGTTAAAGTAGTAGATTCTTTTCAAAATCTATTTACGGAACCAAAAAATCTTCCTCGTAAAACAGAAATACAACATGATATACAATTAATGTTAGATGCCCCTCTTCTTAATATTGGAATGTATCGCCTATCAGTTATAGAGAACAAAGAAATAAAGAAACAAATACAAGACTTGGTTGAAAAAGGTTTTATTCGACCTAGTTCATCTCCATGTGGCTCACCCATATTTTTGGTTCCTAAGAAAGACAGGACATGGATAATGTGTGTCGACTTTAGGGCCTTAAACAAGATAACATTAAAAAACAGGTATCCTCTTCCCAGGATAGATGATTTACTCGATCAACTGAAAAATGCTATCTATTTCACTAAGTTAGATTTAAGAAGTGGGTATCATCAAATCTGCATAGCAGAAAATGACATCTGGAAGACTGCATTCAAAACTAGACAGGGACTATTTGAATGGTTGGTAGTGCCTTTTGGTTTGTGTAATGCACCAACAACTTTCATGCGGGTTATGAATGATGTTTTTCGCCCATACATTGATAAAATTGTCATAATCTACTTAGATGACATTCTGATTTTCAGTTCCAGTATAGAAGAACATGTTATTAAGCATGTTAAGCAGGTTTTCAAAGTATTGCACAGAGAAAAGTTGTACCTTAAACTTTCCAAATGTGAGTTTGGGAAAACTTCACTAAATTATCTTGGTTACATAGTTGGAGGTGGAAGTTTAAAAATAGATCTAGCTAAAATTGATGTGATTGTTAAGTGGCCAAGACCATAGAATGTGATTGAAGTCAGAAGTTTTTTTGGTGCAATTCAGTATCGAAGAAAAATTATTTCTCAGTTTTCTTTGATTGCTTCACCGTTACATGCTTTAACAGGTTCTAAAGTTCCCTTTCAGTGGGGAGGTAAACAACAAAAAGCTTTTGGTACACTTAAGAAGAAAATAGTCACAACACCAATCTTAGCTTTACCAGATATTCAACAACCATTTTAAATTGAAACAGATGCTAATGGTTATGCAATGGGTGCAGTCTTACTTCAAAAAGGGAAACCAATTTGTTTTCATTCATAAAGTTTTTCTAAGGTAGTAATGAATTATCCGACATATGATAAAGAACTATTTGCTTTGGTTGAAAGTGCTAAGAATTGGAAACATTATTTAATGGGTAAGGAAACAATGATTCACACAGATCATCAACTGCTTCAGTACTTACAGTCTCAAACTAAGTTGCAACAATCTCGTCATTACAGATGGATGAGATTTCTTCAACAATTTCACTTAGTAATTAAGTACAAGAAAGGTGTCACAAACAAAGTAGTTAATATGTTATCTAGACCATATTTGAATGCTTCAGTAGTACTACATAGTAGTTCTTTAAAGCATGAAAGTTATATAGAACAATATAGTACGGATGGTGATTTCAAAGATATTTATGAATCACTAACTCATCATGCTCAGGTGGAAGAAATCAATTATCATGTTCATGACAGGTTGTTATATCATCTAGGTAAGTTATGCATACCACAGACATAACAAGTGCATGTTGTCTAGGAAGCACATGCTTCTCGCATTTCAGGACATTTTGGAGTAAGCAAAACAATGGCACAAGTTCAAAGGTATTGTTGCTGGCCTCGTATGTATGAAACCTTTTCTAAATACATTAAAGGATGTGTGATGTGTTCGACCAACAAACCAGGCAATTGAAAGATTGGTTTATACATGCCATTTCCAGTTCCTTTGCGACCATGGGACAATATTTCCATGGATTTTGTTGGAGGACTTTCTATGTCCAAGAGAGAGCATACTTACCTGTATGTTGTGGTTGATAGATTCAACAAGATGTTTTCTTGTTCCATGAAAAAAACAAGTGACAGCTGAACACACTACAAAGATGTTCTTCGATCAGGTATGGGTTCATTTTGGGTTACCTACTTCTATTATTTATGATCGAGACACTCGTTTTGTAGGAGAATTTTGGTCCACTTTATGGGAACTCATGGGCAGAAAGCTGAAGAAGAGCACATCTTTTCATCCACAAATCGACAGACAAACTAAAGTGGTGAACATGACAGTCATACATATTCTTCGAGGGTATTGCAGTAAACATCCTAAATTGTGGGATGAATCTTTATCTTATGAGCGAAATGCTTACAAATGAGCCTTACATTCATCAACTAATCGATTTCCATTTGAAACATGTTTCGGGTATCTACCGAAGTCACCAATGGATTTCATGTTTGGTGAAGAGGATAAAGTGGGTGAACATGATGATGTGAACAAAGCAATTAAGTTAATTCAACAGATACAATAGATGCAACAGTGCAGGATTAGTTAGAGAAGAGTCAGGCCAAGTATAAAATGTGCCATGACAAGCATCGAGTTGATCATCATTTTTAGGTCAACGATCAGGTATGCTTGTATATCAGTAAAGACAGGTTGAAAGGAGAAGGTAAGAAACTGAAATCTATAAGGTATGGCCCTTTCAAGATTATGGAAGAGATTGGAAATAATGCATTTTGATTAAATTTACCTCCTTACATGCAAATTTACTCAGTTGTAAAGGTGGAACTGAAATTGTATGAACCTCCGATGATCATGGATCCCAAGGAAGATACACAGATTTTGACTATTGATGAATTGGCACATGAATGAGTTGCAGGAAGATATCATCTTAGACAGGAAGATTTGATCTTCGAGGCATGGAGATGCTGAATATCTTCGCATAGGACTCAAGGGCATGAATCTGAGCATGGTAAGGTGGATAGAAGTCAGAAAAGTGAGGGAATTGTACCCTCACCTGATAGCTACTTAAATCAAACTTTTGTGGTCCAAAAGATTTAAAGTGGAGAGGATTGATCCAGGAGGATCTCATCAGATCAATTCATTGTCAGGTTCAGCTCATCGCTAGTATCGTTCTATTGTCATTAGTGATGTGTCGGTCAGTGATGTGGTCATTGGGTTTGATTTCACATAGTGAAAATTTGTGTAAAAGAATTTTGGGTAATATGATGTTTCAAGTTAGGGAAAACTTGTAATCAAACATTGTATGAAAAACAAAAGACCTAAGTCTACAAGCCTAAAACCCTAACCTCATTCCTAAACCTATGTATTAAACCTACATTTCAATACATTAACAAACCCTAATCCTAAGTTATCAACCCTCGACATATATATAAAGCATTGCAAACATTGTAATATACCACCCACAATCTTAACCACAATGAAACTGCGTGAGAGAAGACCGCGGTGGTAGTAGCCATGTGAACAATGCAATGAAACTAGGCGAAGTCACGGTAGACCGTTAGAAAATGTTAATCGAGCGGGTGGTCACCATGTGAATAGTCAAGGTTATAGTTAACCGGGCGGAGACCACCGTAGACCGCACCAATGAAACTGCGCATCAGAACAAAACTGTCAGCGGAGAATGTGCCATGTGATCAGGGTTTGTTATCATGCCGCCAAGGGATCAATGATCCAAAATGGATCCTAAATCCCTCTAAGTATTCATATACTTAAAAACTATTGCAAGGATAAAACATTAGCAAATGGCAGAAAACACTATCGCAAAGGAGAAAAACATGCAAAATGGCCAAAAACATAGTTATTGGAGGCTTGAACAATGATGCAGAGGAGCCGTCGGATCTGGCCGATCAACGGTCCAGATCCAATCGACATATCGCAATCAAAGATGGCAAGCGTAGGCTATCGGAGGCTACCATATGAAAGTTGTGATAGTGATCAACGCGAGTCAATGAGGACCATCGATCAAGCGCATAGATAGATGGCCCAAGTTAACCCGTAATATCGCATCGGCAAAATACAAGGAGCGCTTACCAAAGGCTCGGGGACCATGCGATATGCGATTGCAACATATTGCGTCGCAATATCACATAGGAGTAATACAAAGGAGTGGGTCCGATACAAATGTGACTTGCGATAGCCGGACCCGAAGAGGTTATGGATGAAATTTAATAGTATTTCAAGTTTGGTAAAAGGTTTTTTTTTTATGTATTTCACATTTTCGTTAAATAAACAAAAAACAAAGGAAATGTGAATGGAGCGATAAAACGGACCCAAAATGGTTTATACATGTAGCGATATATGTTTTGAGTTCCGTAACGAGTAGAATCTCGGGAGGGCTTTAGGCGGTAAGTGGTATTGGACGGGCTCCGCCCAATCCTATCCATTGGTCGACACGTGGCTTGAGAAAACCACCTTTTTGGGCGGGTAGTGTCCATATGCATAAGCCGCCCGAAATGAATAGAAACCGTTGGATAAACGATCATACAGATCAACGATGGACATGCGATAGCAACATAAAGGTAGACTCGATGGAGTTATAAGGTAGAATTGATAATATTTTAGGTCCGATAAACGACAGTTTGGCGGATTTTTCCGTGCTTTTGTGTATTTCTCTGTGTAAACAGAGAACGACTATTTTGGGGATTTCAAAGGCGTCGATGGTCCCTTCCGTTACAAAACAGGTGGCCACCATACCTGAAGATGTCACACCAGGATTGGTTAACATTCAGAGGGGATTTGAGCGGACAGAGGCCGGAAGCCAGAGAGCACAGAAGAGGAAATGAACAGACAACACCGATTGGCTTAAAAGCCACTGAATGATAGAGAAAAAGGCAAGTAGTACTGAGATAGAGGGAAGATAGAGACAGAGAGCGAGAGGGAAGAGTCTGTGTACTCAGAGAGACTTGAGGGATTCGAGTAAACTCATTCTATTTTGTATTTGTTGTGTTGAGACTCAAATTGAGCTCACTTTTGTAAAAATATGCTCTTGAAGACATAATAGAGAGGTCACCACTGAAGGCTAGACCAGTAGACCTAGCCCAAGAGTTTTGGGTGAACTCCTTTATTATTTGTTGTGTTATGTGTGTGTGTATGTTATGTTTCTTTAACTGCTTCATTGTCTATATTATTCACAATCTTTTCGATCCGTTACACCAAGTAATATAGGAAAATCCTACACATGAGTCTTTAATACCTTAATATTAGTCTAAGATCACATTTTCAGATCAAGTGGTATTAGAGCTTTAGGTTTGCTAAGGTTAGACAAGCTTGTGTTGGATTCTTGAATGCTAACTAGGTCAAAGCTCAAACTAGGAGAAGGAGAGCTTGTTGAGGCTAATCCAGAGATTGGACGAGTCTACTTTCAAAGGAGAATGGTTGGAGAAGTCCCATTGGAATCAGAATCTCAGTTCATGGATAATTTTATGTCCATGCGAGCCATGGTGGGAGAGATGTATCGAGAATTTAAGAAGGGTCAAGGTGAAAGCACCTCAACACCCAAAAAAGACAAAGGAGCAGAGGAACCTTCTCTAGATGTCCATCTAGAGGGCAAAGGGAAAGGGGAAGAGCCTCCTCCATCATCTCCTCCACCATCACCTCCTTCTAGCCCTGAAAAGAAAAAGAAGAAA
This sequence comes from Pinus taeda, assembly GCA_000404065.3. NCBI lineage: Eukaryota > Viridiplantae > Streptophyta > Pinopsida > Pinales > Pinaceae > Pinus > Pinus taeda. Next base: position 15,006 of record APFE031277050.1, on the reverse strand, counting down.
ACATCTTTGATTAAATTAGATGTAAAGTTTGATTTGCCAATTTATGATGGAGAATTAAATGCAGAAAAGCTAGATAACTGGATTAGATAGATCGATGTATATTCTAGGGTGTAGAACATTGATTCAGAAAGGAGAAAGATTCACTAGCCTTCGCCTTGGAGGAACGGCACTAGTGTGGTGGGAAGGCAGGATACAAGATGATTTTAAGAAGCATCGTAAAATTATTTCTACCTAGAATGAATTTGTTTCTCCCATTTAAAAATAGTTCTATCCTCTAGCTTATATGCAGCAAGCAATGATGAGTTGGCAAACTCTTCGCCAATTAAAGGGCCAAAGTGTACAAAGCTATACCCAGAAATTTAGAAAAAGAGCTTTAACTCTAGGCATTTCTCTAGACTCACCTGAAAATTTGTTGAAGTATATAGGTGGTCTACATAGCTATTTGAAGCACACCATTCTCATGTTTAATCCCACTAGCCTAGATGATGTATTATTTCAGGCTACACATCTAGAAGCTAGAGGCAAGAATGTGAATTGAAAGATTGGGGGATCATCAAAGCCCTCTGTAAGCAAGAACAAGGAAAAGAAGAAGTTGAAATGGAAGGAGAGGAAGACAAACGCTATACAAAAGGACAAACCTTCATGAACTCACTGCAAGAAGGATGGACACGATGATGAACACTGCTGGTCTTTGCATCTAGAGCTAAAACCTAAGAAGTTCAGTGGTAAGAAGAAGAAGACTATTGCTGCTATTCAGAAAGACTTGGGGTCAGACTCAGGTGATGAAACAACAATCACAACCACAAGTATAAAAGATAAAAATTATTAAGCATCTACAAGTAATTCTGCACAATCTATTGATAATGAAGATAATGAGAGGAAAAGACATGAGATTTTTCATATTAGAGTTATTTCCAAGCACCAAAAGATTGATACTTTATTTGATAGTGGATCAAAAGTAAACTTGATTTCTAAAATAGTTGTAAAGAAGTTGGGCTTACTAAAAACACCTCAAAAGAAGCCATATCCATTAGGTTGTGTATGTGATAAAGCAAAGCTACAAGTGACTAGACAATGTAAACTTAGGTTTGCTATTGGGTCAACATTTGTAGATGAGGTTGAGTTAGATATAGTTCCCTTAGATATATGTGGTATTGTTTTAGGAAGTCCTTACTTGTATGATAAAAAAGCCATTTTCTATAGAGCTGAAAATAAGTATCAACTCACTAAGGATGGAATAGAATATATTGTAAGAGCTTATAAACTCAAAAATAACTATTCTCTCATAAACTCAGGGCAGATGAAAGAATTGTAAATTCATGCAAGCAATTTTTACTAATGGCTGTAAAGGAAAAGAACCCTGATAAAACCAATGTATTTGAAGGTTGTGATGCTAAACATAAAACTGATTTAGTCAAAGTTGTTTCATAATATGATATCCTATTTCAAGAACCTATAGGTCTACCACCAAAAAGGGAAATAGTACATGATATTCATTTGTAAAAAGATGCTCCATTTCCTAACATCAGAATGTACAAGTTATATGCTTTAGAGAATGCAGAGATCAAGAAGCAGGTACGAGAGCTGCTCGATAAAGGGTTCATAAGACCAAGCACATCACCATGTGGATCTCCAATCGTGTTGGTGAGAAAGAAAGATGGTTCGTGGAGGATGTGCATTGATTATGGAGCACTGAATAAAATAACAATCAATAATCGTTATCCTCTTCCTCGCATTGATGATCTATTAGATCAGCTGAAAGAAGCAGTTTACTTTTCCAAGTTGGACTTGTGTAGTGGCTTCATCAGGTCAGAGTAGCAGAACAAGATGCATGGAAGACTGATTTCAAAACAAAGCAAGGGCTGTATGAATGGTTGATTATGCCTTTTGGCTTAACTAATGCTCCTGCCACTTTCATGAGAGTTATGAATGATGTACTCAGACCTTTTATTAATGATTTTGTAATTGTATATTTAGATGACATTCTTGTTTTCAGTAAAACATGGGAAGAACATTTGAAGCATGTAAAATAGACTTTAGATGTTTTGAAAATAGAAAATCTATATGTGAAGTTGTCAAAATGTGAATTCAACAAAACATCTTTAAAATTTGGGTCATATTGTAGGGGGTGGTGAATTGAAGATAGATCCCTCTAAGGTTGAGGTCATTGTGAACTGGCCTAAACCCAAATCTGCTACAGAAGTTAGGAGTTTCCTAGGAGCAGCACAATATTGGAGAAATTTTATTGCTAACTTTTCCTTGATTGCATCTCCTTTACATGCTTTAACAGGATTGAACAAGATGTTTTAGTGGGGAGGCAAACAAAAGAAAGCCTTCGACACCTTAAAAGAAAAAATTAGTACAACACTAGTACTAGCACTTACTAGATCTTCAACGACCATTTGAGATTGAAATAGATGCCAGTGACTAAGCCATGGGAGCAGTGTGGATGCAACACGGTAAACCCATATGCTATCATTCTGAGACATTTACTTCTGCAGTAGTTAATTATCCCACATATGATAAAGAATCGTATGCATTAGTACAGAGTGTGAAAAAGTGGAAACATTACCTAATGGGAAAAGAAACAATTATACATACAGATCATCAACCACTTCAATATTTGCACTCACAAACTAAATTGTAGCAATCAAGACACTATAGGTGTATGGGTTTTCTACAACAATTTCATCTTGTCATCAGATATAAGAAGGGCATACACAATAAGGTTGTAGATATGTTATCAAGACCAATCATAAATGCATCTACTATACTTAAGCATAACTTAGTAATGCATGAAAGCTACATGAACAATATGCTCAAGATGTAGATTTTTAAAGAGTATATGCAACATTAAGTATGGAAAACAAGTAAAAGAATTGGATTATTATGTTGAGGACCAACTCTTGTATCATTTGGGAAAGTTATGCATTCCAAAACTGAAAGAGTTAACATAATCTGAGAAGCACATACTTCTCTTATATCAGGTCATTTTGGTGTAAGTAAAACAGTTGCACAACTGCAAAGGTTCTGTTATTGGCCAAGAATGCATGAAACAATTTCTAGATATATTAAATGGTGTACTATGTCTGCTAAAAGCAAGCCCAACAATAGAGAACTAGGCTTGTACACTCCACTTCCAGTTCCTTCTCGTCCTTGGGAAAGTGTTTCCATGGAATTTGTTGGGGGATTGCAAAAGTCTAGAAAAGGTCATGATTATTTGTATGTTATTGTGGATAGATTCAGCAATATGTGTATTTTAATACCCTGTAACAAGCATATTACAGTTGAACAAATAGCAAAGTTATTCTTTCATCATATCTGGGTTCATTTTGGGTTACCCACTTCCATTGTATTTGATCGAGATTCCCGATTTGTTGGGAAGTTTTGGTCAAGTCTATGGGAGTTGATGGACACCAGATTGAAGAAGAGAACAACATTTTATCCACAAATAGATGGTCAAACAGAGGTGGTCAATAGTACAGTGATCCAATTGCTCAGAAGCTATTGCAGCAAGCATCCCAAGCTTTGGGATGAACATTTGTGCTATGTGCAACATGCTCACAACTGTGCTAAGCACTCTTATACTCAGAGATCTCCTTTTGGGACTTGTTTTGGTTTTACACCAAAGTCTCCCTTGGATTTTGTCTTTAGTAAAGACATAGCAGTTGATGGACATAGTGATGTGGACAAAGCAACCAAGTTCATTGAATAGATCCAAAAAATTCACCAGGAAGTACAGGAACAGTTGGAAAGAAGCTAGGCCAAGTACAAGGCAAGGCATGACAAGCATCGGATTGAGCATAGCTTCCAAGTTGGTGATCAAGTCTGGCTGTACATCAACAAAGACATAATGCAAGGTGAAGGTAAGAAGTTGAAACCAATAAGGTATGGCCTTTCAATATACTTGAGAAAATTGGTGAAAACGTTTTTCGCCTTGATTTGCCAGCTTATATGCATATCTATTCAGCCATTAATGCAGAGAACTTGAGGACGTATGAACCTTCATTGATTGAATATCTAGAAGAGAAAAGTTAGTTTCCTTCTATCGATGATCTGTTGCCTGAATATCTCAATGAGTTGCAGGAAGACATAACTTGGATAGGAAGGTGAGAAATATGCACAGAGGGGATGTTGAGTACTTGAGAATCAGACTCAAAGGTTCAAAACCAAGTAGTGCATGATGGATAGAGATTGGAAAAGTGAGGAAGCTGTATCCTCACTTGATCGATGCTTAAAAACCAACTTTTGGTGGTCAAAAAGATTTTTCAGTGGAAAGGCGTGATCAAAAATGGATCCTAAAACCCTCTAAGTCTTCATATACTAAAAAACTATCGCAAGCGTAAACCATTAGCAAATGGCAGAAAAAACTCCCGCAAAGGAAAAAAACATGCAAAATGGCCAAAAACAGAGTTATTGGAGGCTTTAACAATGATGCATAGGAGCCATCGGATATGGCCGACCAACAGTCCAGATCTAATCGACATATCACAATCGGAGATGGAAAGTGGAGGCTATCAGAGGCTACCATATGAAAGTTGCGATAACGATCAATGCGATTCAACGAGGATTTTCGATCAACCACGCAGATCAACGACCCAGGTTAACCCGCAATATCGCATCACCAAAATACAAAGAGCGCTTACCAAAGGCCCGGGGACCATGCGATATGCGATTGCAACATATTGCATCGCAATATCGTATCGTAGGATTACAAAGGAGTGGGGCTGATACAAATGCGACTTGCAATATCCAGACTCGACGGGGTTATGGATGAAATTTAATAATATTTCAAGTCCGGTAAAAGAGTTTTTCTATGTATTTCGCATTTTCGTTAAATAAATGAAAAACAAAGGAAATGCAAATGGAGCGATAAAACAGACTCGAAAGGGTTTATACATGCAACAATATATGTTTTGAGTTTTGTAACGAGAAGGATTTCGGGCGGGCCTTATGTAGTAAGTGGTATTGGACGAGCTCTACCCGATCCCATTCACTGGCCGACACGTGGCTTGAGAAAACCGCCTTTTCAGGCGGGTAATCTCCGTACGCATAAGCCGCCCGAAATGAATAGCAACTGTTGGATCAATGATCATATGGATCAAAGGTGGGCATGCGATAGCGACATAAAGGCTGACTTGATGGAGTTATAAGGCAGAATTGATAATATTTTAGGTCTGATAAATGATAGTTTGACGGATTTTTCCGTGTTTTTGTGTATTTCTCTGTGTAAACAGAGAACGACTATTTTGGAGATTTCAAAGGAGCTGATTGTCCGTTCCGTTACAAAACAGGCCGCCACCATACCTGAAGATTTTGCACCAGGATTGATTAATGTTCAGAGGGCATTTGAGCGAACAGAGACCGGAAGCTAGAAAGCCTAGAAGAGGAAACGAACAGACAATGCCAATTGTCTTAAAAGCCACTGAATGGCATAGATAGAGGCAAGAAATGTCGAGACAGAGGGAAGACAAAGACAGAGAGCAAGAGGGAAGAGTTTGTGTACTTAGAGAGACTTGAGGGATTCAAGTAAACTCCTGTTGTTTTGTATCTGTTGTGTTGAGACTCAAATTGAGCTCACTTTTGTAAAACTCTACTCTTGAAGACATAATAGAGAGGTCACCACTGAAGGCTGGACCAGGAGACGTGTTAGCCCCCTAATTTTCTCTCTTTTTTCCATTTTTCCCTTCCTAAATCATAACCATTTACCATTGTTTTACCTCTTTTATACACCCTCATCTTGCACCAGTCCAAGCACGGTGACATATTTCATATAAACTTTATTTTTTCATACTTTAATTTAACTTAGCATTAATTAATCATTTATTACATGATTTCTTACTTTTAATCACTCTTTGTAACTTATCGATATCTCCAATGTTTATTTGGTAGTTATATTACTTACCGTGACCGCTGATCCTAGTGCAGGATTAGATCTTGCACCATTTCCAGCACAACAAATCCTTGCAGCAGATCCAAACCTCCTTGATCACTGCCTCATTTTGAGTAGCTTCAACCATGACAGCAAGATTGATCCAAAGGTAGCCGAGATCAAATCTGCAAAGGATGAAAGTTGGAGATTGGCTATGATCAGTTTTACTAACTGTCTAATTTTGAAGGCCGAAAAGCTAAATTCTGCATTTGGTTATGTAATCAGTTGAATGATCTATTTGGCCTTTGCCCAAAGATCTATAAAATGTAGAATGTAAATAGGAATAAGGGGAAGTTTTGTTAGAAAATTATATATTACGGAGCAATGGAACACATAAAATATTTCAGAAATATAAACACATGAAATACATAAAACAAGAGAGACACAGATATACATGGTTCACCCAGTTTGGGCTACGTCCACCACGAATATCCAATCCTTCCTTTCTATTATCCAACAAAATGAAGAGACATAACCTACAACAGATCTGCTGTAATACCCTCTGTTTTCTCTCACAATCTCACCTCTCTACTTCTCGCTCAAAGAATACACATCTATTACATAGCCTCAAATACGATACCCTCATACAAAGAGAGGGGTATCCTTCTAGGGCAAAATAATTGTAAACTAAACATAATTTCTATCGTCAGATCATCCGCCTAATGAACATCCCATATTGACTAGAAATTACTATACTTTTACAAGGCAATTTTACATCTATTTTTGGCTTCAGGGGCGCTGCCCCCGAACCCCCCCCCGGGGGACCGCTGGCCCCCAGACCCCCTAGATGAGGGGGATCGGCCCCCCCAGCTGAGGGGGATCGGCCCCCCCGAACCCCCATGGGGGGGAAAAGTCCCCCTCGCACCCCCTCGCATGGAGGGGTGTACAAACTTCCTGGGGTATACATCCACCTGAAACAAAGACCTCTGAACAATCATGCTTCACACCCAACAATCTCCCACTTGGAGAATGATTGTAGCAATTCCATTGCTGCTTCATTTGCTGGACAATGACTCCTCTTTGGACCTGGTTGTTTCTCATCTTCATCGTCATCATTGAAGACCAATTGAAATTGAGCATGTTCTCAGTTTCTCCCTGGTTACAACTTTTGTTAGCATATCTGCAGGATTCTGGCTAGTGTGTATCTTTTCCAGCTTCAACTCTCCATCTTCCAACACTGATCGGATGAAATGGTACTTGAGCTGTATGTGTTTAGTCCTGGAACGAAATGCTGAGTTCTTTGCAAGATGAATGGCACTTTGGCTATCACTGTATAACGTGCCCTTATCATGCTCCTTACCCAATTCACCGATAAACCTTTGTAACCAGATCATTTCTTTACTAGCCTCTGTAGCAGCAACATACTCAGCTTCTGTTGTTGAAAGTGCAACAACACTTTGGATTTTTGAAACCCAACTGACAGTTGTTCCACCAACAGTGAAGACATATCCTGTAGTGCTTCTCCTGTTATCTCTGTCACCTGCCATATCTGCATCAACATATCCCTGTAGAGAAATGTTTGAACCACCAAAGCACAATGCTTGATCTGTGGTACCTTTCAAATATCTAAGAATCCATTTCACTACCATCCCAATGTTCTTTTCTTGGATTGTTCATGTACCTGCTTACAACTCCCACTGCATGTGCAATATCAGGCCTTGTGCAGACCATTGCATACATTAAGCTTCCAACTGCTGATGCATATGGAACTTTAGACATATAATCCATGTCTTCTTGGGTCTTTGGGCACATTTCCTTGCTAAGTTTGAAGTGGCTAGCAAAAGGTGTACTAACTGGTTTTGCATTGTGCATGTTAAATCTTTTCAACACCTTTTGTATGTACTCATTCTGAGACAATGTTAATTTACGATTTTTCCTGTCTCTAGTTATTCTCATACCAAGGATTTGTTTTGCAGCTCCCAATCCTTCATTGCAAATGAATTTGCCAATTTTCTTTTGAGCACATTTATTTCCTGCATGTTAGATCCTGCAACAAGCATGTCATCTACATACAATAACAATATAATATAGTTGCCATCATTTTGCTTTTCAGATAAACACAATGATCAGAGTGACATCTAGTATAACCTTGTTCAGACATAAACTTGTCAAATTTTAGATACCACTGCCTTAGAGCCTGTTTTAAGCCATACAAGCTCT
>APFE031277049.1:1523-14271 GCA_000404065.3 Pinus taeda | reverse complement strand
CATTTCTCTACAGGGATATGTTGATGCAGATATGGCAGGTGATAGAGATAAAAGGAGGAGCACTACAGGATATGTATTCACTGTTGGTGGAACAGCTGTCAGTTGGGTTTCAAAAATCCAAAGTGTTGTTGCACTTTCAACAACAGAAGCAGGGTATGTTGCTGTTACAGAGGCTATTAAAGAAATGATCTGGTTACAAAGGTTTATGGGTGAATTGGGTAAGGAGCATGATAAGGGCACGTTATACAGTGATATTCAAAGTACCATTCATCTTGCAAATAACTCAGCATTTCATCCAGGACTAAACACATACAGCTCAAGTACCATTTCATACGATCACTGTTGGAAGATGGACAGTTGAAGCTAGAAAAGATACACACTAGCCAGAATCCTGCAGATATGCTAACAAAAGTTGTAACCAGGGAGAAACTGAGAACATGCTCAGTTTCAATTGGTCTTCAAGGATGACGATGAAGATGAGAAACAACCAGGTCCAAGAGAGGATTCATTGTCCAACAAAAGAAGCAGTGATGGAGTTGCTACAATCATTCTCCAAGTGGGAGATTGTTGTGTGTGGAGCATGATTGTTCAGAGGTCTTTGTTTCAGCCGGATGTATACCCCAGGAAGTTTTGTACTCCCCTCCACGCGAGGGGGTGCGGGGGGGACTTGTCCCCCCTGCAGGGGTCCGGGGGGGCCGATCCCCCCCCGGCTGGGGGGTCTGGGGGCCAGTGGTCCCCCGGCGGGGGCTCGGGGGCAGTGCCCCTGAAGCTAAAAACAGATGTAAATTTGCCTTGTAAAAATATAGTAATTTCTAGTCAATCTGAGCCGTTCATTAGGCGGATGATCTGACGGTAGAACTTATGTTTAGTTTAGGGTTTTTTGCCCTAGAAGGCAACCCCTCTCTTTGTATGAGGGTATTGTATTTGAGGTGGCGATATTGATGTGTATTTTGTGTGTGAGCGAGAAACAGAGAGGTGAGACTGTGAGAGAAAACAGAGGATATTACAATTTGCTGTAGGTTGTGTCTCTTCATTTTGCTGGATAATAGAAAGGAAGGACTGGCTGTTCGAGGTGGACGTAGCCCAAACTGGGTGAACCACGTATATCTGTGTCTCTCTTGTTTTGTGCGTTTTCTGTGTTTATATTTCTGCAATATTTTATGTGTTCCATTGCTCTGTAATATTTAAATTTTCTAACATTCTACACTCATCACGAAATCCATTGTGAGGATACTGCTTACAGGTTGTTCGTCCTTACGTTCGAAGCGCGCGTTAAAGAATGGTGTGTTACACAGTAATTTGTCACTGCCTTCACCCCATTCCTTCTACTATGTCATGTGTCCATGTAAAACATGCTCATATTGAACAAATGCTCTCTTATGTTGACAATTGACCCACTTTTCCTAAGGTTTCTGCCTCATCGCGAGAATAGACATAATACATGCGACGAATATTGGTCGTAAATAGTCCAGCCACTCTACCAGCACGAAAGTACATCTGTTTCCCGTGATGGTTGGATTTCATGCTTCAACGCAAGGCTATCTACTATCTTTAGCAACGATTTGACTTGCTGCATTACATACTAGCGATGTCAGTGCTAGAGCTTAATTATAAACTCGCGATGATCCAGATTGGGTGAATTCATTCCAATAATCGGCCTTCTGGATGCCTCCAAACCTAGTTGTTGGCATAGTTGTGTCGCCCTTCCTCCTCTTCTATGGTAGTTCCGTCATTTGTGCTACCTTCCTTGGGGATAAGCTCCCTCTCCCTCATTTCATGGAGCCTCCTCCTCCTGTAAAATCACTCACCATTGCTATGATCTACTAGTTCCTCAGTTGGTAATTTCTTGGATTGAGCAGTGTTGTTAGTGCTTTTGAGTTTGATAAATAGCTGGTGTGGGTGTGACAAGTGTAGGATTGTTGATAGCTTGTGGAAGGTTGTGAAGTGCCCTTAACTTTGTGTTAAAACTTATGAGTGAGAGAGAGACTTTGTATGTTGGGAGATCCATCTTCAAAGAGTGAATGCTTGAGAAATACACTGGCTAGATCCTCTGAGAAGGCTTGCGACATCAAGACTCGGTTGTAAGCTTGCTCTTATTTCATTATTAATACAATAAATGATCTTTTCCTATGTCTTGTATGTAATTTACTTGATAGCTCATGACTTCTTGACTTTGTGAGTAAATAGATCATTGTTGTTTTTTGATTACGTGCTTTGTTGTGTTTCCTTTGCATTGTTTCAGTTTGATCACTCATTGAGGAGAAGGAAGCAGAAGTTGGAGCAGCACAACGGAACTTCATCGACCACCGATTAAGGTAGGCCTCCAACTATGACTGTTTAAGGAAATCTATTGTTGATCTGTCCTTGCTGTGACTAGACCCACTCTAGGGTTAGAGGGGTTGCCTCTGTCTGCAGAGGGAACACTTCCCTGCATCACAAGTTGGCGACTCCGCTCGGGATTTTGTCCTATGTTCTTCTCTTGTTTACTCTTGTTTTGATTTTGATTTGGTATCTCTTGACTTTTGGGGATTAACTATCAGTCTTTTGGGTCACCTAGATCGATCTGGGGAATCCCTCTATTGTCTGTAGGATTGACTGGTTTTTGTTTGGGAGTTTTTTGTTTGTTCGTTATTATTTTTAACATCGTCGTGGAAAATAGTTTAACAGTCGTGCTAATGTTGCGCTCACTCTTTTGTAAAGTCCTGTTCATCGCTGAATATCGTCGCACAGTAGTGACGACTCCTGAAATCAACACGTCATCGAAAAGATGTGTACTTCCGCGACAACGTCGCTCTATTGCTACAGCTAGTTGTTGATCAGTGCTAGTTACTTGTGTAGTTCCTGTGACAATTCCTGTAGAATTGATTTTTTCAATTTTGCCTCCTGAGTTCACTAGTCCTGTTGATCCCTTGCTCTTTTTCTCCTGCTCAATAGCTTGTTTTTCACTATTTATGGTTAAGGCCCTATCTCTTTGATTTCATTGAGCGAGTCTTGTGTTTTTAGACCATGTGACTTGGCCCTTTAGGAGTTTCGTCGAGAAACTATTTGCTTGGGTTACTTGTCTATTCAAGGTTCATCCACAACCATCTTGTGATTTGCTTGAGGCTCTTTCGTTGCTTGTTTTCTTGCTAGTTGATTTTTAGTGTCAATTATTGAACCAATTTTTAATGGTGAATCGATTTCTTCACAACCAAGCATAGATCACAATTGTTTGGATCGATCAGTTCACACTTGCTCGTTTGTTTCTTTAAATTCAAAAAAAAAAAAAATCAAAAGTTTTCATTCATTTAGCATACGAAAGTGAAAGTACATTTGCATTACGAATTTTCATGTTTGAGAAATTCGAAAGCGAATTTTAAATCTTTCATTAGTAGTATCGATGCGTAATGAGATTAGTGTATTGATGCATTGTGCTTCTTAGTGTTTTTATTTTCTTATCTTCGTTTTCTTGGTTTGGGAATGATCTCTCTACCTTCCTATAGGTATGTGTTCATTGAAGTAAAAGGATATTTCGCTCATTCTAGCTGCATCCTAGGTTTTGTTGTACACATGCGGTAAGGCCTGAAAACTGAAACATAATTCAAGATCAACTTTAAAATGAACTGAATAAACCTAACAACGCATTGGAACATAACGCACACTATTTAGAGGTCTAGGCTAGAGACGTGCTTCGGCGCCATTAAACCTAGTCACTATTGCTTTCTCTCAAGGTTGGGTGATTCCTCCTTCTATGACTCAATAGTGGTCTAGTACGGAATTGTGCTCCCATGTACCGTCGAGTATATGCTGGGAGACCCCACTAGGTTATCATCCTGTATCCTTAGGAAGCCATGTCTGCCGCCTTGCAAACCATAATGCACTGAACACAGCATTCATGAAGATTGATTGTCGTATGGAAAATCCTTGGTTTTCATATGACTGCCAAGGTGTATATGCAGTTTTACAGGTTGTTTGGTAAACATTTTTCCTAGTTCTCTAGAGTAGTCACTTTCATTCCTTTTTAGACTCCTTAAAAGAAAAGTTCCATCTGAGCACTTGTCCTTTCAGGCTCATTAAACCTCGAAAGAGATAGAGTCACCTTTTCGTCCTTTTCTCAACTCTTGAAATATGAAAAGGTCAAGTTTTGTTCCTGTGTCAGAAAATTTATTGCCCACAAAATATTCCTGGTAACAGTTAGAGTTCTTCATTACAGTTCGATTATTTTCAAGCTCGTTCCTGATGTAAACTTTCCCCGAGTCTACTGGCCAAGGTCTTCCCCCATATGGAAATCCTGGTCCATTTCCTTCATTTGGAAATGTCGGTGCTCCATATATGGCAACATTGTCTTTTCCTGGGTTAACCATTGGTTTTCCCGTGTGGTTGTTTTCAACCTTGGTGGTCCCGAGCATCATGACTCCTGTTCCACCATGTTCTTTGTCTGAACCATGACACGATGATTCCAAGTTTGAGCCTATGCCTTCTTCCCCTATTTCTTCCTCCTCCTCTCCTCCTTCGCCTAGTGAAATTTTCACATCTAGTAACCAGGAGACTAAGAAGAAGAAGAAGAAGTCCAACAAGCAGAAGGCCACTTGTGCAACTATTGCTCTAAGTACATCTCAGGTCGGAACACCTTTTGCTCCTCTGCAGAAGGTTAAGTTTCCTTGTAATTTTTGCAAGGGTGACCATCTTCTTCGTGATTTTCCTGGTAGTCCTAGGATTTTAGAAGTATGGTCTCATGATCCAACTCATCCCTCGTCATCCTCTAAAGCTCATGATGATGCTTCCCTCTCAACTAGCAACAGTAAGAAGAAAGGGAAGATTCGATTCCCCTGTAGGCTATGTGAAGGCAACCATCCCCTTCACCATTGTCCGCTCATGGATAAATCTTTTGCCATTTTGGAAAGTATTACAACTTCTTCACCCCAACTTCCCGTTGGTTATTAAAGGCTCTCTTCAGACCCTCTCCCCGTTGACCAAGAGATTGACTTAGATTATTCTCTTTTCCACCCTCCCCTTTCCTAACCTGGCTATGCTAAGCCTGTTCCAGACCAACCATTGGTCAGAGAGAGTATTGACTTGGGTTCACCACCTGTTGATCACTCTGTTTTGGAAGAGCATCATGCTCATGTTCTTCTCGTCTCATCAAATTCTCCTGAGTCTGAAAACGACCCTCCTATCCCCGTTGGTCAAGAGGGTCCTTCATTAGTTCCTGTAGAGCAAGGGGTCAATCATACAATTCCCCCACCAAGTAGTTTGGTCATTTCCTTCGACTGGAATCATTTGATTGCATTCTGCCTTCCATCCTATGTGCCTTTCTATATTACCGTACATGCCTATGATAAGGTAGTACTTGGAACTATCTTAGATGAGGGTGCATTGGTTAGCCTGATGCCTTTCACTACTTGTCAAGCTTTGGGTTCCCCGCAGCTTGTGTCGGTCGCGCAGAATCTGTTAGCGTTTGACGGAGGAACCAGCTGACCTTTGGGGATTCTTCCGAAATTTCCTGTTACTTTGGGAGGTAAAACCATCTATATAGATGTAATGGTTGTCCAAGGTGCTTTAGATTTCAGTCTTCACCTTGGTCGTGACTATGTGTATGCCATTGGGGCCCTTGCCTCTTCACTTTTTTGTGTGGTTTGTTTTCCACACGATGGAAGAATGGTGACCATAGATCAATTATCATTCTTTAGTCCCCCGGTGCCTCCTATGCAGCTGTTTTCCCCTATCAGTTCTTGCTCTCAAGCAGTACCTTCCTTGCCGCAGGTCAATTATGTGGCTACCTGTTCCATCTCCACCTCTACTAATGATCATGCTGATGGTATTGTACATCATGTACTGGGGGCATTGGAACCCGATCTGTCATTAGTGCCTCATGACATGTATTCCTCCTAGAGTGTGTCCCTTCCATCTCGTGAAGACCTCTTAGGAGCCATGTTCTCATATGGCCAATGAACCACAAAGTGATGAGGAAGTTTGTTCCTGTCTCAACCTCGTTAAAAAAAGAAACTGGGTGTCCCAAGGATAGTTTTGATCTTGTGTCGACCTCATTAAAAAACAAAACAAGGAGTACGAGGATAGTTTGTTGCTATGTCAACCTCATTAAAAAATGAACCGAGGAGTAATGAGGATAGTTTGTTCCTGTCTCAACCTCGTTAAGAAATGAAAACAGGGGTGATGAGCATAGTTCCTGACCTTGTGTCAAGATCGTTAATAAATGAAACAAGGAGCCTTGAGGAAAGTTCTTGATCTTATGTCAACCTCATTAAAAAATGAAACAACTCCCTTTCCAAATCAAGCCTTTGATTAAGATCTTGTAAAATCCGAGTCAAGTCTTTCCAAAATCTTGAAAGGAAACCTTCATTCCATCCACCATGTTGAATGCAACGAAGCTTGGGGGGCATGCACCTCGCTTTGTGTTGTTAAGTTGGGGGCATGTGAACTCATAACAAGCATAGTTTTTCGTTTCAAGCTTGTGTAAACATGAAACCAAATCCAAGCATAGTTCTCCATGGTTCAAGCTTGTGAAAAAATGAACCCATACCCGATTTACACCTCATGATTGCCATTTTTACCTGCTAAATTTTGCTATAAGAGCCTTTGTTGTTTCATTCCATCGCCACCATCTCTTTGGCCGATCATATGCTTTCACTTGGTTGTTTTTCCTTTCCTAAGGAACTACAGCGATGAGTGGTTTTATTAGCCAGCCTCTTGACCATTACATGTTTTGAGTAGTTCCACCATTGCCGGAACCAGTTGCTACCCTTTATACCACTCATTCCTCCAAGACAAGTCTCCTTTAAGCTCTTTTCTGACTCGTAAAATATTAAAATATTGCCGAGTATTTTTCCCTTTTCAACTCGTTAAAGAGAATAAAAATGGAGTTCTGCTTTGGGCTCTTTTCCGACCATATAAATGTGAAAAGATCACCAAACCTTTGTCAATTCAGGTTCGATACTGGTTATGAAATGACGTGTCTTCAATCGCTTTTTTACTTTTTTGGATTGGGGCCACTAATTACGAAAAGTACTCCTTGATCATAATGGTCAAGCAGTTATGTTGAGTATTGTTTTATACTTTTTCGGGCCCGAGAGACACAAATCTACGAAAAAGGACCCCCCTGGAGTTTTCTTTTCCGTGTCTGATTCAAACTCTCTAAACATGAAAAAGACTTCGAGTTTTACCTATGTCGGACTCGTTAAACCCTGACAACATCGGACTCGTCACCATGACGAGACTCGAGCTTCTCCTCCCTAGGGCTCGTTAAACTATTACTAGGTTGGATTCGACCAAAGGTTGAACTTATATTACAAGCATATGATATCCACTTCAAGATTGTTTTCAAAAATAATTGGGGTATTCGCTAGTAATGGTGGGGGAAATTTGGAAATTGTCATTGATTACTTGCAGTAGCTAGTTACTCTTGAACATCGACACTTTTGCTTCTTGTCGGGTTGGGATATCCATACATCGTCATTTGGCCTTCCAGGGTTTTGGGTTGCCATTTAGCCTCATTCCATTTGATCCATGTTGTATCCATCAAGCTTCTGATCCCTTGGTACCTGAATGCTGCCACCCTCCGGAGTCGTGTCACTGACATGTTCAAGAGTATAATACTTCTGCAGTTTATGTCCGTACGTCCTCCTCTGATACTCTATTTCGCTATCTACCACTTGTTCCTTATCTCATGTCATTGATGGGGGAAAGATTATGGCCCTCCTATGATGGATCGTCTCCTATCGACATTAGCTCATTATACAGGAGATTGATCTAGAGATCCCCTTTGGTACCTTGGAGCTTCCATGCCTCAACGGCAAGTTCTTCACAACTGACGGTCGACTTTCATCATTGGTCATCGATTGGGTGATTCCATGAGTGTTCAACTTTAGCTCATTCCTCACACTTCATGGATTGTACTAGACAGTACCTTGATAGCCATTTTCATTATTGGTGGTTTCTCTCGCGCTTGTTAACAGTTTTCCTCATTAACCGGTAATCAAGTGCCTTTCTATCATGCTCGACTTCAGCACATCTATTCGCATGCTAGAATTTTTACTATGATCAGTTGGGTTCAAGACCTTGAACTCAGATTACACATGTTCAGGCTGCGTGGATTGGTTCGTGATTGCATGACTCATTGATGGATGGCTACGACCATACCTTTATCATTATGGTCTTATTAGCTGGGTGGCTGTGTCCATACCATAGACCTAGTTCGTATGCCTTTTGGATGGCTACGCCCATGCCTAGACTACATGTATTTCACTATTAGATATATTAGTTGTACTTGCGCCTACAGGTTCTTCCAGATGGTGTTCCAGCTCAGTCAGTTTCGTAAAGCATTTCACCCCTCCCACTCTCTCGCGCTTCATACTTTATGGGGCATCTGTTACACAGTAATTTGTCATTGCCTTCACCCCAATCCTTCTACTGTGTCATGTGTCCAAGTAAAACATGCCCATATTGAACAAATGCTCTCTTATGTTGCCAATTAACCCACTTTTCGTAAGGTTTCTGCCTCATCGCGAGAATGGACTTAATACACATGATAGACAGCGGTCGTAAATAGTCCAGCCATGCTGCTAGTGCAGAAGTACATCTGTTTCTCGTGACGGTCGGATTTCATGCTCCAATGAGAGGATATTTGCTATCTTTAGCGATGATTTGACTCGCTACGTTACATACTAGTAATGTCAGTGCTAGATCTTATTTATAAACTCGCGATGATCCAGATTGGGCGAATTCATTCCAACAGTCGGCCTTCTGGATACCTCCAGACTTGATTGTTGGCATAGTTTGTGTCACCCTTCCTCCTCTGGTATGGCAATTCCGTCATTTGTGCTACCTTCCTTGGGGATATGCTCCCTCTCCCTCATTTCATGAAGGCTCCTCCTCCTATCAAATCACTCACCATTGCTATGATCTGCTAGTTCCTCAGCTGGTAATTTCTTGGATTGAGTAGTGTTGTTAGTGGTTTTGAGTTTGATAGATAGCTGGTGTGAGTGTGACAAGTGTGGGATTGTTGATAGCTTGTGGAAGGTTGTGAAGTGCCCTTAACTTTGTTTTAAAACTTATGAGTGAGAGAGAGACTTTTTATGTTAGGAGATCCATCTTCAAAGAGTGAATGCTTGAGAAATACACTGGATGGATCCTCTGAGAAGGCTTGCGATGTCAAAACTTGGTTATAAGATTACTCTTATTTCATTATTAATACAATCAATTATGTTTTCCTATGTCTTGTATGTAATTTACTTGATAGCTCATGACTTCTTGACTTTGTGAGTAAATATATCATTGTTGTTTTCTAGTTATGCACTTTGTTGTGTTTCCTTTGCATTGTTTCAGGTTGATCACTCATTGAGGAGAAGGAAGCGGAAGCTGGGGCAGTGCAAAGGAACTTCATCGACCACCGGTTGAGGTAGGCCTCCAACTATGACTATTTAAGGAAATCTATTGTTGTTCTATCCTTGTTGTGACTAGACCCACTCTAGGGTTAGAGGGGTTGCCTCTGTCCACAGAGGGAACACTTTCCTGCATCACATGTTGTTACACATTTCCAATTACTTCTATTACCTCTTTCAAACATCTTGTCAAGGAGCTCTACCATGCCTTTGGTAGGTATTATTATAAATATGTCTATAAGAAAATCATGCATCTTAGAAAAGAACCTAATCAATCTCTTGATGATTTTCACAATCACTTCATTCACTTTTGTTATGAATTTTCCAAGGATGATTTTCATTAGAATTTCATGAAAGACAAGTGTGATTTATTTGTTCATATTTTGATGAATCCTTTGAAAGTATCCAAACATACACTATTTATGCAGCTCTTAAATATGCGCTGAAGGAAGTTGTTGTTCCAAGTGACTGCCCATCTTCTCCTCATCAAAAAAATCATTTTACGTAGTTTGAGGTTGAAGAAATTGAGAGTTCATTTGTTAATTTATTGTCATCTTATCCCACCCCACATATTTAGAATTTAAGTGAAATTTTTTACTATGAATCTGATTTTTACAGTGATTTTATTTCTCCTCGACCTCCTTCCATTGGTTCCTTTGGATAATTATGAGTTGTTATACCCGACTATTTCAATCATTTTTATGATATTCATGAGGATCAAGTTCAAGATGGAGTTAGTTTTGACCAACAAACTTGCAATATCATTCAGAATGACCATGTGTAAGGTTTTATTGGTGAACATGAATTTGTGATGGAAGTTGATGTCTCTCTTTTTTCACCTCTCCCTCATCATCCTGACATCTTCAACAATTCTATCATGCCTGTTTTATCTTTCGAAGAAATAGTTTCTGATGTTGTTAATTCTGATCACACTTAGGACTCATGGAATGTCAGTTTTACATTTGAATAGGGAGAGGAAAAATGCTCTATTTCTGATCTCTGCCATCCATCATCTGATCATTTTCAAGAAACAGAGAGTGAAATTTCTTCTTTTCAATATCCCTCTCTATAATTCAACAGATCATGAGGATTCCTTTCTTCCTCACAATGGAATTTATGATCATTGTTGTCATGATCTATTCATCAACTCATCTAGTAATGACTCTGTTAGAGTCAATCTTGTCAGTCCTCCATCAAAGATCAAAACTCTTTCTGCATCTCATTTTTAGGTGTCTCGCTCCATTCACTCAGCTGCATTCTGCTAGAGGCATGCCATAATCTGACGGAAGGGTCTTGTTAATTCATTCCCCTCGTGTCTTGTACCTACTAGCATAGGTCTTTTCATCAAAGTTATTAAAAACCATGATAGTGAATGTTTGATATTTTAATGGACAAGACTCATTTCAGTCATTAGGTCTAGGGTTTGCAAATTGTTGTTCTCAAAGTGCTTCAATAATACTTGCAGGCCAAAGGAAGGTCCAATAATTCACTCAAATAATGTTTCTAAGCAAGAAAAGATGAATTTTGGAAAATTTAGATAGGTTTTTGTCCAAAATAGGCTAGGAAAGAAACAAGTCCTTCACTTTTTACATAGGTGTCACGGTTTTAGAGAAATGTCAAAGATACAATTGCCTCGGGAGAATTGATGCACCTCTAAAGTGACCTTGGGAAAATCAAGTTTTCTCCTAGCTCGATTAGCCAAATGACTTGATTGATGCATAAAATGATAAATAAACATAAATATATTTCCAAGGAACCACCATGACCTCAATTTGGAGCTGAGGAACACCTTCAAAAGTTGACCGCAACAGCACTCTACCTTGAGGCAGCCTCATTTGGCACATTTTGACCAATCTTGGGAGATTTGATTTTTTATAGGGCAAACGAACTCCAAATTGCAAACTTCTAGTTGGGTTGGAAAATAGACTCAAATACCTTTCCAACGCGCTATCCTGCACCCAATTTTGACACCGGGAAGGCCTCCAAAAGGCTCCTGTAAAAAGGTGCGGTACATATAGCTTTGGGTGTGACACTTAGGATTAGGAGCTCCAAATCAAGAATGGTTTGCATTTTTGGATTCAGCATGAAAAATCATGACTACTGGTGCATGGCCAAGAAATTTCAAGCATTTTTGGGGCATTTTTGGTCATTTGACAACTTTTGGGCACAAAACAGGGTTTTTCTCCCAATGGCGTGGCGCTTAGGATTGGGAGTTCCAAATCATAAATGGTTTGAATTTTTGGATTCAGCATGAAAAAACATGACTAATGGTGCATGGACAAGAATTTTGGGAAAGTTTTGAGTCCCTAGGAGGTCAAAAACACTCAAAAAATGACCTCTCTACCCTTATTTTGACACACAGGAAGCAGTATTGGGAGAGTGAAGACTGGAGGGGAAGATGAGAACCAAATTTAGAAATTCCACTTGGGTTGGAAAGTAGACAAACCAAGCTTTCCAACATGAACACTTGGGCACAATTTGGACTCCTGAAGGTACCTCAAAATAGCCTCCAAATTGGTGCAGTGCATATAGAGAAAAAGGCCAAATCACTTCCGGTTCGCGACATTTCGATTCGCGACTTTCTCCAAGTGGGCCCGCTCCTCTACATTTCATTTTTTTTGGAAACTAATGGAAATTTTAAAGAGTTTGGCTTCTATCCAAGTGGCAAAGGAAGGAAACCAGTCACCCAAGCCATTTGTCATTTTTGTAACGTTGCACCTATAGCTAATGGTTGGCTTTCCATCTCCATTTTTTAATGATTTGAGAAACTCCCCAACTCTTGGTCATTCTATTTCCTCATGGCATAGCCTATTTATTGTATGCAAACCATTTTCAAATGGTTAGTTGGCTTGTAATTTCTGGGAGACTGTGGGAAAGAAACTTTGTTTCTTCATTGTATATTTTGATAGAGGAATAATGAAAGGCAGCAGCTCTGTTTCATGAGATTCATGTGGTTGTAAGTGTAGCAAATGTGTTTTTCCTTATATTTCATATGTATTTCATTATGTTTCATAGTTCATTCATATTCATTTCCAGTGAAATTTTCTGAGTAAGATAAGGTAGAATGTTGGGTTGTGTTATATTCTTTCCACATAGTTAACAGGGGGTTTGAGGGGTACCCGTAACCCCACTTTATGGGGTCTGGGGCAGCGCCCAGGAAAATTTTGGTTTTGGACCCTATGTTAAGTTGGGCGGACCCACCTATGGTTTTGTGCATGATTTTCGCACATGTTTTCTGGACGTGATGGTTTTTGGTCCATGGTATTAGATGCGATGGTTTTTTGGTCCATGGTATTGGACGTGATGGTTTTTTGGTCCATGGTATTGGATGCTTCGGCATGTACAAATATGTATTGTAACATTGAAAGGAA
>APFE031277039.1:0-25905 GCA_000404065.3 Pinus taeda | reverse complement strand
GACTTTCTCTCTTTTTTGAAGTTTGACATGGAGAGCAGAGGTATAAGGCTTGACAAGGAGGATAATATGACTATTGATGGAGCCATATTAACTGCAGATAGTCATGGCGACAAATTTCAGTGTAACAGGGAGTATTGAGCAAGTTTATGTCAAAAATAGGGAAGGAGCATTGGACAATAGCGAAGTGGGTTTTCAGGTATTTGCATGGCACTAGTGATTATGGTTTGTGTTACGAAGGAAGACGAAGATTGGAGAGAGTTTTGGGTATTCATGGCTTTGTTGATGCAGACTGGGCTGGAGATCTGGTCAGAGTAGCTCTACAAGTGGGTATGTTTTTAACCTATTGGGAGGTGCAGTCAGTGGGAAGAGTAAGACACAATATGTAGTGGCACTATCAACTATAGAGGCAGAATACATGGCAACCACTCATGCAAGCAAGGAAGCAGTTTGGTTGCAAAGATTGTGCTCAAGTATGGGATTAGTACAGGGAGCTATAAGGATAGACTGTGATAGCCAAAGTGTAATTTTCTTGGCAAAGAAACCTGCTTATCATTCAAAGACAAAGCAAATTGATGTTCAGTATCAGTTTGTGAGGGATATGATAGAAGACAAAAAGGTGTTGCTGGTAAAGGTGGACACTTTGAAGAATATTGTAGATGCATTGAAAAATTCTGTGAGCTCTAAGAATTTTTCTTGGTGTAGAGAAACAATGGGCATTTTAGGGCTAGATAAATGACTAAGCTCTCTTGTAGCCCCCAGTGGAAAGAAAACAACAAGTGGGAGAATTTTGGGTTGTGTTATATTCCTTCCACGACTAGCCCACGTAGTTAACAGGTGGGTTAGAAGGGGGGCAGAGCCCCCACTTCATTGCACCGATTGCATAGCGGGGGGAGTCATAGGGGGTTTGAGGGGTGTAGGTAACCCCACTCTAAGGGCTCTAGTGTAGCGCCCAAGAAAATTTTTGTTTTGGACCCTATGTTAGGTTGGGCGAACCTACCTGTGGTTTTGTGCATGATTTTCACACATGGTTTTGGATGCGATGGTTTTCGGTCCATGGTTTTGGATGCGATGGTTTTCAGTCCATGGTTTTGGACGCGATGGTTTTCGATCCATGGTATTGGATGCTTGAGCATGTATAAATATGTATTGTAACATTGAAAGGAACATAATGAAAAATCAAGCTGGTAGTCCTGGTTTTGGGATCCAGAGGAAAATCTCTATGTATATGTGTTTTATGTGTTATTCTCTCACATTGTTTATTTTATGTGTTTTAGAATTCGTATGCAGGCAATTTCTGTATGGGGTTAAAACCTACAATTCTTTGTTGTTGACTTGCTACACTATGATCTTTCATCTGAATGAGCTGCCATCAAGGACAACACTTGTATCATAATGCCAAAAAACACATCCCATCCACTAAAGCCATGTGAAAGGAACCAATAGTAAACATCTTCTCAAAGTGACGAACAACGTCTATTATTCTTAGATTTAATAAACCTTATCTCTGATAAGTATGCAACTATTTTGAGAGTGGTAGCTCTTAGATCAAGTGAAACTTTTTAAAAAATGTAGGAATTTCGACAACACCATAACCCCGAGAGGGTTAAAAGTGGGATAGCCCTGAAATCTGCATGACAAGTAGACCAACTACTAAGGGAGGAGAATAATGAAGTATGATTCAATTTTGAAGAAAATTTTAAAGATGGAAAAATATTTTGAAGTTTAAAATATTGAAAAATCTCACTTGTCCCTGATATGCAAACTATAAAATTTTTACTAATATATTTGTAAATTTATTTAAATTTATAATGTCTTTATATATAGTCTTTATATAATGTTGGCAATTTTTAAGGTAAAATAATTTTATATTGTAAAATTTGGGCGAATCATTTTTCTAAAAAATGGAAATTTGTGAATATTTTTTGTGGAAATATCATGGAAAATTAGCCCACGTGCTAATATTATCTCGTTTTTCCATGGATTCATGTCACAAATGATTTGGATGACAAAGGAGACATACTCTGAGACAACACTGGCAAAAGGGTAGTTCATGAATAAGTGGAGCCCATCCTTAGAGTCAATTTTTCAAGGGAAACAAAATTTAGGGCCCTTGAAACCCCTCTTGATTAGTTATCCCAAGTCGAGACGCACTTATGGATATCCAACCAAGTGACACATTTTCCATATCCAAGCCAGCAAAGTAAAGAGGGGAACAAGATGTGGACGAGTAAAGATGTATAAATAAGAATCCTTAGAAGAAATTTCATTACCCTATGAAATGCCACACCAATTCAACCTATCACCATTATTAGTAAGCATAATTCCAACCTAAATAAGGTGGGAATGGAAGGTATCCCATCCAAAGTGTAGCTTCGGGCACAACACTAAATCATATGCTTGTCTCTAGTGTGTAAAGGGGAATCCCACATTCAGAACTAGTCTAATATGAGATAATTGATGGAGATCGATGGTGGATAATTGGCATCAATAGGGTATGCCACCCCTCCATACCCACCAAGGAATCAATATCGATTAAGATGTTGCTTCACCTACCCACAACCCAATGAATTTTGTTGCACAACCATGACTTAGCTTTCATCAGACTACGCTACACAAAGGATTCCCTTATCATAACTGGAGCTCCTTCCCTTATCTACTCCTCTAAGGTATTCAAGCCAAGATATTTTTTTCTTATAATCTACTACTAAATTCTACCCCCCACCAGAGTTCACCAAATATTTACTGTGAGCAGTGCACCATTAAATAATTTTTTGTCATTGATGCCCCAACCTCCATAGTGAAGTGGCTTACATATATTTCCCAGAGCTAATAGATTATATTTTACCTTATTGGCTATTTCCCACCAAATAAAATTTTCTATAATTGAATTTATTTTATGGATAAATTCCACTGGAAGATTAAATAAGTGCATCAACTAGACCTGAAGCACAACATTTTCCAAAATCATCCTATCACCCAAGGATAGCCACTTATTCTCCCACTGAGATAATTTCCTCTTAAGATTTTCAAGAATCTAATTCCAACCGTTCCTCCTATAATTGCATGGCTTCAAGTGGAAGCCCAAGTATTTAAACCCTTTCCCAAGGGTTTAACTTTGATACCAAACAAATGCGCAATCCTTTTTATCTCAATATCCTCCACACAATCTGTAATGAATTTGGTGTTCTCCTTGTTCAAGAAGAGTCTAGACACTCTACCAAATTTAGGAAATATTGAGGAGAATTTTTTCAATTCATCTAGCTTTATCTCCCCATCCCCAACACATCATCCACAAACATGATGTGGGAAAGATGCAAATTGTTTGATATCTTACATCCCATAATTTAACCATCCACCCTTGCAACATTGATAGCTCTAATTAGCTCATCACTAATATGAATAATAGTGCGGACAAGGCATGTCCTTGTCGAATACCACGATAAATGCCGAAGAAATCAGTGGAAGTTCCATTATTCAGTATTGCAAGGTCGGTTGTAGTGACACAAGCCATAATCCAGTTAATATGTCTTCGAGGTAGACCAATCCTATGAAGTATAAACCTTAATAATTCTTAAACCACCATGTCATAGGCTTTGATGAGGTCTATTTACATCAAATAGGCCTTCATATTTCTTGTTCTAATAAAGTTGATACAATCCTAGGTAAACCCCACTGCGTCTTGGATTCTCCTTCATGCAAGAAAGTCGAATTGCTCCAAATAGATGTTTGCAGACAACAATTGTTTCATTGTATCTATTATAATCTCAAAAATCATCTTGTAAACCACATTATATAAACATTACATAATGATATTGGTCTATAGTTAGAAAACTTACAAGAATTAGAAGCTTTAGGAATGAGCGTTAAGAAAGTTGCGTTCATTACACTAGGTGTTTTCCCTCTAATCCGAGATTCCTCCACCATTGTTATTAATGTTGGGCTCATCAGGTCAAATAAAAGGAGGTATAAGTCAATAGGCCAACCATTTGGCCCAAGGCTTCTATCCTTAGAAAGTTTTCCTAATGATCCTCTGAATTCCTGAGATGGAATATGCTCATCTAGGCAGTCAATATCTATAGCAAAGACCATTCGTAGAAATAATGAGGTCAACTCCATTTGTTCTTTAGAACTATATACATTGGACTCATAATAATGGTTATTGTAATAGTTTACAGCCTCTCACTAGATATCCTTCATGGAGACAAGTATATCATTATGCTAATTCCTAATATACAAAATTGAATTATAACTCATACTTTTTGAAGAAACTTTATGAAAGAACCCAATATTCTTGTCCCCAACTTGTGTCCATTACATTCTCCTCTTCAACCTCCATTTGTCTTCATTCATTTCGAGGATTTTATTTCGTCTCCAGACCAGATCAGTCAAGATTTTCTTATTTGTTTCTAAAAAATGATCTGGATTTGTTGGATTCATAAGAGAGACTATATCAGCTTCAATTTCCATAAGTTCTTCCAAGTGCTCCTTTTTCCTATTTCAATTCCAATATTTTACAAGTGATTTCAATCTTCTCAGTTTGGTCATGACCCAATCCATTCTACTATCTAATGCTATCTCCATGGGCTTCAATCAATATTGGTCGACTAATCCACAAACTCATCTTATTTCAACCACAAATGACTAAATTTGAATTGTAGGAGTGTAGGGTCCTATTCTCCTAGCCATTCAAAGAAAATGGCTTCATGGTCTGATACGCCCAAGTGTAAATTCTAGGTGCCAAGGGTTTGTAGTATTTCATAAAAATAGGAGTCAACGAAGAAGCGTTCCAACCTCTTTTCAGTGCCATCCTCCCTTAATCTACCATTTCTCCACATAAGACAAACTGTGGTAGGTGCAATGTCGTTGAGTAATTTATAAGTGAAGATTGTTTTAAAATATCTTACCAGACGTTTCAACATACCATGTGAATCCCAAACCTCCTATATGCTTAAGGTAAATTTCATGTCTCCTATAAAAATACGTTGATTCAGGTCCAAGATCCCATAGTCATCTAATTTCTGCCAAAATTGTTTCATGTTACATTATGGTGCATAGATATTCATGATGTGCACCCTATGTGCGGAACCCCTATAAAAGCATGTTAGTATAATACCTGCAAAAATTTTGTATGCGATCAGAACAAAGAGTTGTGGGTTCCATATAGCTGCTAAGCCACTTGAAGTTCTAATCGTTTTGGTTGCACGCACTACCCAATATGGAAAAATTTATGTCAATATGTAGAGGGATTTATCATGATCTATCATCATATTCTGAAGAAGAAGCATTGTCAGATGTTTTGAAGTAATTATGTACTCAAGGGAACACCACGAAAGAGGTGATTCCAGTCCCAGGATGTTGAGATACATTATCTTCATTTATAATTGTTGTTCACAAGGGTATTTTCTCTAAGTCCTTGATTGTACACCATATCTCTCATATCCTCCAAATCATTTGAGGCTCTAGAGTCCATCGATGGGTAGATTTCCTCCTCAACTGTTTCAGAGAAGCGTATATTTAGATTTTCTCCTTGATCCATAAATGAGGTAATTCTCTTATACTTCATCAGGCATTTCTTTTTTACATGTATGCCAAAATTTGCCTTCTGATTATATATGCATGACCCAGAATTAAGGAATTTAGGTCTTTCGAATTTCAAATTTCTAGGACCATTTTCATCCAGTTGTAAACAAATTTCCGTATTCATCGCATTCATTAGATTCAATATCGATGTTTCGAACTAGCAACTATGGTTCATCTTTAGGATAAAAAATATATGAAAGACTAAACTACCTAGGATTAATAAATAGATGAAGGATGTGAAAATAACAACCTACAATAACCCTAAATTTATAAAACTCATTATTAATTAGAATTTGATATTTTTTACGATATTAAAATTAAAAGCATATGAGTCTTTTTATGAATTAAATAATAATTTAAATGGTAAAATTGAGATAATAGGAATGTAAGATGCATAATTACATTTAACAAGGAATGTGGGAATTATAATACTCATATCAGATTATGTGATATTAATTATTGACACCTAATCATTTAATTGTTGACACCTAATCATTGGGATTGGGTGAACATTTGTAAATATTGTAAATAGTAGATAATGAAGAATAATAAAATAAAGATACACTGGGAGGAGAAGCCCAAGAGTCTCTCCCTTCTTGTATATAACGATGAGAAACCTTGATGAAGTAACACAATTCGATTTGAGTAGTTACCTCCTAGGCTGACATGGTATCAGAGCCAACCTCTATTTTTAGTTTTCTTCCCTTTGTAAGTCCCTCCTACCTCTGCTCTCTATCAAATCTCTGCATTTGGAAAGACCACCAGTTGCATTCAAATGTGCAATTTAATTATCTCTGTGATGATTGCAAGGATTTGAGAGTTAACCTCTAGTTGAATAAATCTTATAGAAGCTCTACACTTGTGTGGTGTGGAAGTGTCGGAGCATTAGTTAGAATATTGTGGAGTAGATCTGCAAACATTCAGTGAGACCATTGAAGACGGTGAAACTACAATGTTCATTC
This sequence comes from Pinus taeda, assembly GCA_000404065.3. Classification (NCBI taxonomy): domain Eukaryota; kingdom Viridiplantae; phylum Streptophyta; class Pinopsida; order Pinales; family Pinaceae; genus Pinus; species Pinus taeda. The sequence goes on along the minus strand of APFE031277039.1, from coordinate 19,363 downwards.
TGATGGTGAGATTGCAGTGTCCATTTTGCATTGAAAGCATTTGGTAAGTCCTTCTTCACGACAAGAATCCATTAACATTGAATATTTTTTGTAGGCGATGGAATGGTAGAAGCATAATTATGACTGTGTTAATTTCTGAGTTTTTTATAACACTTGTTATTTAACTCTCCTCCAAACCACACTGTATATCATGATACAATACCACCTCCTAACATAATATACAATGTTGCAAACAACCAGACTAGTATCCAACTCATTGTTCCAGCGAATCCGCTATACCTAGTTACCAACCCATCGTGAAAGCGAATCCTCTACACCACATACCATTGTCCCTTCACCTTCCATATCACCCACCTTTTGGCTTTGAAACATTGACAACTCTGTCCATACTCCTGCATAGTTGGTGCTCTGTCTAAACTCTTACACAGTCAGTGCTCCCCATACTCCATACTCCATACTGTGACATTGACTAATCTGTCCAAACTCCTGCACTATCGGTGCTCTCCATACTCCATACTCCATATTGCATTTGCTAGAGATTACGTTGAACGCTGAACCATAGCACCATACGAATCCGCCATACCACTCTACCCTTTCTAATATAATACTGTGTTGCGTTTGCTGGTCCCATTTCTGCCCACCGTGGGCTGACATCAATACTCCGCCTATGTGTCCATACTGCCTACATTCCCCTGCCTACCGTGGATTGCCTCCACCATATAACTATCCACTACATAACCTCTCCCCCATGAAAAATCCTCCACCATATAACCCCTTCCCCAAATATACATGTGATATATACACATCAGAATCATATTTTCACAGTTTTGTTTACACAACAAGTGAAAATTTTTGCCAACAGAGGAGCATTATTTTTTACACATTACACATTTAAATGCATTCATGTATCTCTATAGCTAGAGTAATTCTCTCTGGAAAGGAGAACTATCTTGAGTGGTCTTGGAAGATCAAACACACTCTCATTTTCAATGAGTTGTGGAAAGGAGGTCGTGAAGGTGTAGGACACAATGCACCTAAAAAGCCCACTTCAAATAAGGAGTTCGCCATTTGGGAAAACAAGAACAATAAGGCCTATGCCTTGATTGCAGAATCTGTAGATGAAGTGCTAAGTCTCCATATTTCACCGTTTTCAAATGCTTTTGAAGCCTATAGAAATTGAAGGAACTCTATGACTCACAAACTATGATTTAAGTTGTCCAATTCATGATTATATTGTTCATTTTTTAATTACAAAATGATGATCTTCTTGCTCTAGCATCAAAAGTAAAATCTATTATGCATGATATCAAAGTCACTAATGTTGAACTAGACATTCCTCTAATAGCTTTTGTCAAGGCACTTTATCCCACTTATTCAAATTATCGTGATTCATTGCAAGCAAATGGAAACCTCAAAGAGATTACCTTTGACTCCCTTATAAATAAATTTGATGAGAGAGAGAAAGATTTTGGGAAGGAGACAACTCCTCAAACATCTGAAGAATTTTGTGTCTTGCACATAGAGAGAAGAATCATTCTTAAGATTCTTCTAGAGGAAGAGGTGATCGAAGAGGAAGAGGAAGAAAAAATTTTAGAGGTGGGGGGGGGGCAGACACTCTCAAGGAGAAAAGTTTGATCTTCATTACATGCGTTGCAATAGAGATGGATCACATGATGCATCCACATGCAATTTTCCTTGGGACAAAATTGAGGAGGAAAGAAATCAAGCCAAAGGTAAAATCAATGACAAAGAGAAAGTTAAAGCCCCTAAATCTACTGACTATGTTGTGGCACATTGTAATATTGGAGTAAATGAAGACTTGTTTAATGCTTCACTTGCTTCTTGGGAAAATGACTGTTTTCTTAATTCAAGAGAAACTTGCCACACGACTTCTAGAAGAGATTTTTTTGAAGAAATTACTGACAATGTTGTTGAGCGACAACTTGATCACTTGGATAGATTCTAACATGCAAAATCATTTCAAGAATTTGATAATCAGATTCCACATCTTTAAGGGGGGATTCCTATGCTGGATGAATCTGTGGAATATTCATCTAAATCAGTCTCTCCCCCACATGAAACTCCAACCACTGATGATACTTTGAGTGATGTGATTGACACAACTGGGAAACTCAATCTTGATTCGATCCCAACTAAGTAAACTGAGTAGTCTAGACCATCTCAGAAGGGTCCCCCAAAGTGGTTGACAAAGACACTTGAAAGTGTTCATCCTTATGAGGTTGGTAAGACAGAAACAAGAAATTCAAACAGGCAAATTGAAGGTGATGTAGATGACTCTGATTCACCCATTTATATGGATGTTTCTTATGATGGTGAACTGAATTTGTCTATAGATTTTGAACCAACTTCCTTCGAAGAAGTTGTTTCTCACGATGAATGGAAAGAAGAAATTCAAAAGGAGTATGATGACCTCATAAGGAATGGAACTTGGAAGCTGGTTGATCCTCCATTGGGAACCAAATCAATTGGTTGCAAGTGGGTCTACAAGAACAAGTATAAAGTTGATGGCTCACATGACAAGCACAAAGAGAGGCTTGTGGAAAAAGGTTTTGCACAGAAGGAAGGGGTCAATTATGAGCAGACTTTTTCCCCCACATAAAAATGAGCTACCATCTAGACACTCTTTTCCTTGGAAGCTCAGAACGATTGGAAACTCCATCAAATGAATGTAAAAATTGATTTCTTAAATGAAGATTTGAAAGAATATGTTTTTATGTCCCAGCCAAAATTTTTTTTTTTGAAGGGACATGAACATAAAGTATGCAAACTTGTGAAATCCTTGTATGGCCTCAAGCAAGCACCACGAGCTTGGTATGAAAAGTTAACTGAACATCTTCTGAAACTTAACTTCAAACATTATGATCTTGATGATGCAATTTTGTTTGTCAAGAACGTTGGAAAAATAGTTATATATCTTGTGGTATATGTAGATGATATTTTGATGACATGGAACAATTACAGCTAAATCACATCCATAACGAAGGAATTGAGGAAATTTTTTGAAATGACTAACTTGGGCAATGTTTACTACTTTCTTGGTATTGAAGTAACCCAACATCCGAAGTGTATATTCCTCTCTCAAAAAAAGTACAATGGAGATCTGTTAAAAATGTTTGGCATGACTGAGTGCAGTCTTTTGACTACTCCAATGGAACAAAACTTAAATCTCACATCCATTGAAGGAAAAGAATTTGAGGATGCAACAAGGTATATACAACTTGTAGGAAGTCTCAACTACGTGACTACTACCAGACCAAATATTTCATTGGTTGCTGGAATCCACTCTAGGTTTATGTAAACGTATTGTGAGGGACACTGGTGTACTGCAAAAAGAGTTCTAAAGTACTTGAAGGGAACCCAAGTCTTTGGACTCAAGGATACACAGGTGGGCGACTTCAACTTGATTGGTTACTCTGATTCAAACTTCGATGGAGACAAAGAAACTGGGGTATCTACTTTAGGTTATCCTTTGGTTCTTGGATCAGGAGTTGTCTCATGGAGATCTCGCAAATAATTAGTTCTATTAGATTCCACAATAGAGGCAGAATATATGGCAGTTATTGAGGCAACAAAATAAATTGTGTGGCTCGGGAAAATTATCGAAGATTTGAAAGTAAATCAAGTACATTCAACTCCACTCATGATTGATAACACCTCTGCAACAAAGTTGGACAAGGACCCAAAGTTCCATGATCAAATGAAGCACATCAATGGAAAATACCATTTGATTCGACATCATGTTAAGGCCAAGTAGAATGTTTTGTTGCGAGGGGACATGAACATAAAGTATGCAAAATTGTGAAATCCTTGTACGACCTCAAGCAAGCACCGCGAGATTGGTATGAAAAGTTAATTGAGCATCTTCTGAAACTCAAATTCATACATTATGATCTCGATGATGCAACTTCGTTTGTCAAGAATGTTGGAAAAACAATGGTGTATCTTATGGTATATGATGCAGGAGCATTCAGGCCTAGTCAGCAATGTGATAGAATGATCACATGTTGTGACTAGCAAGGGGTTGGAAGACAAAGAGTTTAGTTGATTTTAGTTATTTAAATGTATGAGTATTTATTGTCAAAATGATTAAAAAGGGGCATAGTGGCTGATTGATCCTCCCTATGTGCAGATTAGGCCAAATTGTTAGATTTAATTGGTTTGAATAGGAAATGAGGAAACTAAAAGCTTGATTTAGCGTTGGTTTAGAAAAGAATGGGTTTGAAGAGACTTTTTAGGAGAGGATGAGAGATTTCTAGTTCTGAACCAGAAATGGTTCATGAATCCACTTCTGTATAAAGTGGAAACTCTTTTTATAATTCAAGGGTTAGCTAGAGTAGGAGAGAGATGCTCGATAGATTAGGGAGAGAAGAAGAAATGAGAGAGCGAGGATTTCAACTAAAACAAGGTTTGTTATCGCTCTTGTCAAGCGAGAGGGCGAGACTCTAAAAATAGTGTTATATTGAATAAATGTTTCAGTGCATGTGTTAATAGGCCATTTTTATTGGGATCCTTTTCTTTTCTCTGTGTGTATGCCTGTGGAAGAAATTGCACCTGCTTCTATGTTTTATGTATGAGAATACAAATAGAAATATTGAAATAGCTTGATTAATCTTAGTTCCTTAGCAGCGTTTGAGCATTTTTATACTCAGTCAATTATCCAAATATTTCTCGAAGAAATTATATAAGCAATCATCATCGAAGACATAATATGGTCGAGAGTCATTTAACACAGAGTTCATTGAGAATAAGCGGAATCAAGAGTAGAGGAAACAGTTTCGAGAAGACTCAATGACCGTTAGATCTATAAGATCAACGATCGAGATTGATCGCATTGGCGGAGTCTTCATTGGTGTATCGGCCGACTACGACATTGCGATGAAATGAGAGCCATTGGATCAAAAAGGGGATCAACAGTGGAGGATTGATCACATATTGGGGTGTTGATATGCCGAAGGCAAGGTATTAGGACACCGATATAGTGATCACCGATAAATCAGAGATCGACAATCGGGTCAAACAGAGTTCGGCTGTTGGGGGAGTGGAGTGATTTAAGGCAGACTTGATATATTTATATATGCGGGTGAATAGTATTTGAGGTTCGACCTATGCATTTGTGGGTGGATTCCTTTGTAATTCCATGTAAGTGTAGAGATCAGAGTCGGAGGATTGGTAAGTCATATATATATGTATCAAAGACCTGCGGTAGGGCCGATAGCGATCAGCAATAAGGTACAACCTTAGGTTCTATGCGAAGGTTGTACAAAAGGAAAAAAATAATGTTTCTTAGGGATTTCCTTTGTAGTTGGTTTAAAAAGGAATTAAGCACCGATATGTGGTTTGTGTGGTTTATAGATATGAACCAACGTTTTAAGGGGGAAAATGTATTATATATGTGAATTTTGGGTTGCGATGTGGGTTTAAGTCCCGATAGAGGGTTTAAAGCGGGGTTATTGGGTTCCGATACAAAGGAACTATTGTAGAGGGCTTTAACCATTCATGCTTTAAATATTTGACTCCTTAGGGAGTAAAACACCTGGGACAATTGTAAGTATGCATTTCATGCATACTGTGGGTATGTGCAGGCTAACCCTGCACCAGTATATGTAGATGATCTTTTGATGACAAGGAACAACGAGAGCTATGTTGCATCCATAAAGAAGTAGTTGAGGAAATGTTATAAAATGATTGACTTCAGCTATGTTCACTACTATCTTGGTATTTAAGTAACTCCACATCCGAAGTATATATTCCTCTCTTCAAAAGAATTACATTGGATATTTGTCAAATAGGTTTGGCATGGATGAGTGTTATCCTTTGAATACTCAAATGGAACAAAACTTAAAGCTCCCATCCATTGAAGGAAAAGAATTTGAGGATGAAATAAGTTATAGACAGCTTGTAGGAAGTCTCAACTACCTGACTACTATAAAACTAGATATTTCATTTTCTGTTGGAAGCCTTTCTAGGTTTATGTAAAAGCCTAGTGAGGGACATTAGTCTGCTACAAAAAGTTTTCTAAAGTACTTGAAGGGAATCCAATACTTTGGACTCAAGTATACACAGGTGGGCGACTTCAACTTGATTTGATACTCTAATTCAAACTTCGATGGAGACAAAGAAACTCGGGTATCTACTTTAGGTTATGCCATGAGCCTTGGATCAGGAGCTGTCTCCTCAAGCTCACGTAAACAATCAGTTCCAGCAGATTCCACGATAGAGGAAGAATATGTGGAAGTTTTTGAGGCAAAAGAAAGTTGTGTGGCTTAGGAAAATTATGGAAGATTTGCAAGTAAAACAAGTACATTCAACTCCACTCATGATTGACAACACCTCTGCAACAAAGTTGGCGAAGAACCCAAAGTTTCAAGATTGAATGAAGCACATCAACACAAAATACCATCTGATTTGACATCATGTTGAGGCCAATAAATCCATCTACGCCATTGTTCCATTAATGAGGAGATTGCAGACATCTTCACCAAAGTTCTTGTAAGAGAAAAGTTCGAAAGATTGAGAATGATTCTGGGACTCATCAAACATCTCTTCATATTAAGAGGGAGAATGTTGACACTTAATCATTGGGATTGGGTGAACATTTGTAAATATTGTAAATAGTAAATAATGGAGAATAAGAAAATGAAGAGGCACTCGGAAGCCTTAATGAAAAAACACAACTTTATTTGAGTTACCTCCTGGCCTGACATTAATAAATATTCAGAAGATAGTAAAAAGATAATGGGAATTAAATAAATGTGCATATGTAAATATATATATATATATATGTGTGTGTGTGTGTGTGTGTGTGTGTGTGTGTGTTTATTTAAATTTAAATTTATGGTGTTTTATTCCACGTCAACAGTTGAAGGTCAAATTATGACACCTAGTCTCTCGTTAACCAAGAGAAGAATGGAGGGAGCTAAGATAGAAACGAGTGCTTTTTTAGGGGTTTAGGATTTGTCGAAGTAGGATCAGATCTGGGATGTGTTAACAAATCTAGAGGTTTGTCCTTGATTTTGTTTAGGTCCTGACAAAATCCAATCTCATTTTTTCATGACCTGAAAGGGAAATCAATTTCATGGCAATCAATTCCATTTTTGATGGTTATATCCTCCAACGTGGGCATATTCATGTTGATCTCTTTCACTGAGGCCCCTTTGGTCGATTTAGAAAATACATGGGTCATATTCTACAATGAAGTGTCCATGTTCTTGGCATCGCAGATATTGGAATGAAATCCCCCAATAGTCCACCCATTGTCTCATTGAATGTATCCCCAATCTATATTCAAATAAATTAGGAGTCTACTTGCAAAATCTACTTCAATAAAAAAACATTCCATTGTCTTATCTAGCATGCATCAATCATACACATGGTAGAATTTTCCGATTTTATTGGCAATTCGCACAATTGTCCTTTTTGACCATACCTCTAGAGGGAGACTAGGTAACTTCACCCAAATATATTTTCTCTTAGGGATGTCCTTGATTGGATTGAAACCAAAGTTCCATTTTGGTAATATTAGGAACCCTCTGCCTTTCATCTAGGGCCTAGTATGAACCATCTATGCATCTTCTTTGGACATAAAGTTGAACCCAAACCACTCGTTCATAAGAACACTTATTGTTGGGTCACGTATCCAACTATTGAGGACTAATTTTTAATTTTCCTAATCCTTCATTTTTCCACCATACATTCTTAAATATTACCAATGCCCCATTATAACTCTTTCCTTTAATCTCTCCATATTGTCCCAGTAAACATCCACCCCCAAAACTAGTCTCTTGATCTCCTCTTGTGCTTTGACTCATTTGGATTTCCTCCTGTGATTGATCTGTCAAGGGGCCAAGTTCTTTGCATGTAGATTCAAAGACCTAAATTTTTTAGGCCTTAGCTCGAGATTTATTTTTTTCGAAGACACGGTATGTGGATTAGCTATGCTACTCATACATGCATCCCTTCCATTATTAGCATCTATATTAATGTCTATTAGAGCCTCAAAATCATCAATATGGTTAAAAAACAACACTTGACTTTCCATATCAGTCTAATATACTCTAGCAACCAATCAAACAAGCAAAGAATACCAATGAGGATAACTAGGCAAAAACAACTAAACTCTTATTGCAATTAGATGATCCTAATACCGAGGGTCCCACTCTAGAAGTGTAGTCCTGATAAAACTTCGATATCAATGTCGAATCTGATTCCAGATTTCTCATTCAGGTCCATGGTGTCTGATGTGACTCCATTTGGGAGAGACGAGTCAAAATAGTGGAGGAGAGAGGCTATAACCATGTGAACCATCCTATGATCCAATGGAAGCCCATGAAAAATATTTCTTCCTACTTCAAATGGAATCAATTCAAAGTTCCCCCCCTATATTTTATGTGAGAATCCATAAATCTCTCAAGCTTGAACTAAGGTGGAAATAAGACCTTCAAAATATGAACCAATCACACAATTACAAATTTGCACACACACACACAAATATATATATTAATGATAGTCAAAAGTGAATCAATTGCAATAGTGTTGCCTTGGCAAGGACTAATAACATAGTTTGATATCAAACTTATATAAAGAAAAATAAAGTACTTTAAATTAATAAATTTCTTATCTTTTGATTTTTCATATTAAAATATGTGTATTTATTGCATTATATATATATAATATATATATTATATATATATATATATATATTGCTTTATATGGTATATACATAATATGCATTGAAATATTTGATTTATGATTTACATTCTATAATCATTAAAATCTTAATACATATCTTAATCATACATTAGTTAAATTGGTAGCCAAGTACCTCTAGCATTGAGAAATGATCTTAACACTCACGTGGTCAAGCTCTGTGTTTGAGCTGACACAAAGTGATTCTTTCAAGTAATAGGTTTTTTACAAAGATTTATAATTCATTCATTTTTTAATATAGAGTTGATATGTAACACACACACACACATACATAACATTTAAAAATATATTTATAACAATTTTTTTATTATAAAAAGGCTCCTCTGAAAATATGTTTTCTACTTCTAAATATGATTGAGACTATATTAAAATTTAAATGTAATGAATAGAATATAAATTATAAAATAAAATATTTCAATTATAACTATATATGTATACTATATATATATATATATATATATATATATATATAATATTATATATATATATATATATATATATATATAGATATATATATTACAAAAGTTTATTATAGATTTGATATATAAAGGGATAAAAGATTCCTATTGGATTAATAAGTTGTTCTTGAGGGAGATTTGTAATTGAAGCTAACATATAACATTTTAATATTATTGTTAAACTCACATGGAATGTAAATAGTCATAAATGATAGAACATTGAATTGTCTTTCTTATTAACTTAGATATGCATTTATAATACATTAATGTGACCATTGGATTCATATTCCAAGTGGTCTCTTGGACTCTGGTGGTTGTTCACATTCCACACCAACCTATAGAAGATTAGGTGTCCAACATCCCCCCCCTTAATCCTAAGGGGTATGTACGAGTCCAAGAAGAGATTTGTAATACAAAATGTCCAAAATTGCATGGAAGCACTAGGTTGAATGTGCTCTCTGAAATGTTGGTATAGGGGGGTGGTTTAAGGATGACCACCAACACTAGAACACTTAGTGCAGTTCCCAGAAAACTTCCAAAGCTTGCAAGAATATGAAGTCTTCTACTAGAGTAAATGTCCCTAATCATTTGGAGAGGGAGACCTTCAACCTGAAACAGGGAGGTCTAAAACCTGCGATGGTTTAAGGATGACCACCAACTGAAGGCATGGTCAGGGACATCTTTGTCTCTAGCTACAAATTTGAATCTGGTATGGCAGGTTATGGTTCAAGCTTGCTTGATGTGGATTTGAAGCTTGTAGATGATCATCACTTCCCCACTGTTAGATACAAGGTGAGAAGATGAAGAGATCTCAATTGCAAGGCTTTTCAATATTCGAGAACAAATCCTATGTTATGAGTGAAATATCTTTTTGGCTATTAAAGCCCATTGCCAAGAAGTGATCCATCCAAGATGAATCTTTGTTCTTGCAAGAGGCTTATTTTTGAAGCATATGTTTGAAGAATGAGTGGTTTTATGAAAGTGCTCACATGGATGAAGATCAAAACAATGATCTTTCATATGGCCAATTTTCTCACAGTGTTGGCATTTAACAATCTATTGTGGTTGTTGTGGAAGAGGACTAGAATCTAAAACAACTGAAGGTGAGCTGTCATGAACAATTCTAACACTCTGAAATTGGATGGGCTTTGAGTAATTTGGAATGTGAAAGGAAACCTCTTTATCATATCCAACACCTATTTTGTGCTTGTTATGGACAAGCTCTTCCCAAGGTCTAATGACTGACTTGGGAAGTGCAAGCTGAATTTATGCATCTGCATGTAACTTTGTTGCTTCATTGGACATTGGATTTGAATCAACTTGTTGCTTATGGAAGTCTGTTTCAATGTTCTGAACAGAAACAGGTTCAGAATGATGACTTTGATGTTGTAATTCTTCTTGTTGAAGTTGAGATTCAAGTTCCAAAAAATCTATTTTTCTTTGTATATTCTGTAGAGAGGTTTTAATATCACAGAGAGTGTTCTTGTTGATTTTCATTGTATCCTGATTAGTGGAATATATCATAGTTTTTAGAAACTCCAATACATCAGTAATTTTGGCCATTTTCTTAACCGCTCAAACTTATGTAATGAGGGGTTTCAGTGTCTCAATGGTGCATATATTAAACACCAATTCATTACATGTGATAATGTCAATGCTAATAAAGGCAATGCTGGCCAAAAAACTAGCTCAAACCACTGAAACATAAACTTCCTTCGATTCTTTCAAAGTTACCTTTTAACATTGAACTGTGCATCACTCTTGTGAAAAGCTTCACATCTCTTCTTAACAACTAAGTGAATAGCAGATCAATTATATTGCTATAATTTCAGCTCTATAAATGATGGCAACATTATAAACAATACACACATATAAAAATCAACCTATGTATACCACACATTCCCACATACCAGATTGCAGACTCCTCCCTATGATAGTTATCTAAAAATCTGAGGGTCGCTTTGCATTTTCTCTCCTCATAAAATTGTTTCTTAACTATCAATTTAGAAAACTTTGGAGCTAGGCAGATTTTAGCATAAACAACGAATTTCTATCTGTATCTAGCTTCCCACAATGAAAGAAAGCAAGCTCGAGTGGAGGATTTGACAATGTCCCATTTATGCGAGTTGCAATAATGATTTTGAGCTTGGACACTCTTAGATTTCTTTCTTCTCTGTTTCTTCCAAAGATCCAAAAAAATACAACTACTAGCATACACACAATGCAAAAAGGGTCTAGTTACATTGTTTTGAACACAACAACCAATATATATATATATATATATATATATTATGTTCACTCTTGTCAAAAGATTCACATCTGTTCTTAACAAAATAATTATATATATATAATATATATATATATAATATATAATTATAGATATATATATAGATATATATATGTTTCTGTTAGTGTGTTGTTGAAAATGAGCATAGATTCATTTTAATTATGAATTTACCAAAAATTAAAAAGAATCAAATATTTCAATTATCTCAAGATTCATATTCCCTCACTATATATAATAAATAATTTTATTAACTAAATTACTATTAAAATAATAATTACTAAATAAAATATTACTTGTGTGGCTCTATCAAATTTTACCAAAATGTATTCTATTAAATTAACTATTTAATATCTAACTAGATTAAAGCAATTTTACTAAATATATTGTTAAAGTAAAAGATTAAATAAATATAATATCTTCACACTGCCTTGCTCCCATTGAGGTGAATACACTAATATTACTATTTGGAGAAAGGAATATTTGCTCACTTCTACTAAAATAGTGTTTTCTAACATAAATGCCGTTATTTTTTAACTTTCTCCCGTTAATTGGGAATAGAGGTCACTGGTGTGTTCACTTTTTCTTTCTTCTTCTAAATTTGTTTAAACCCGTTGTGATGGCAATTTTGAGTCATTCTCCTCTCCAAATATTGTTAACAGAATAGCTTTTAACATCATTAAAAAATAATAATAACAGAGACTAAACATAGATTAAACATAAACAGGATACTAGATTGATTTAGCATAAAGTAAATATAAATGGGACATTATTGATTTTCACTCTAAATAAAGTATTACATGTTAAAATTTCATAAAGAATTATACATATACAGAGTTATTGTATTAAGATAAGAAAACCATTTTGGACACATGTTGATTAAGAAAATATCTCACCCACACACTAAACTAGAGAAATCACTCCTATTAAATAAATGCAGAATCTTTACATAAAAAATTACAACTTACAACTCACACAAATAAGAATTAATATTCCAACTTTCAGAATTCATATTCTAACATAGAAAAATAAGAATTAATATTCCAACCCTCAGAATTAATATTCCGACATTAAAGTGAACAAAGTGTTCCGGGATTAACCGTGGATTTTTTGTCTAAACATAAAGGAAGACTAGGATTAACGTAAAAGGTTACATAATCCTCACTTATCTGCTTGTGTTTAAACCACAATTTATTATTTTCATAAAACCGCAGGAACGATGGGGAAGGCTTTTACAGAAGGGTAGAAGTAATTTGACTAGTGATTGTGATCGTTAAAGAGATGAGTTGCGGGCAAACGGAGAGAGGGGACTGCAATTAATGGCGAAGCCTTCTGCAGCGTGATTCCAAACTTCTCACTCATGTCCATGTTTTCTGGTGTGACTCCATCCGGGAGAGACCAGTCGAAATAGTGGAATAGAGAGGCTATAACGACGTGAACCATCCTATAAGCCAACGGGAGCCCAGGGCAAATTCTCCTTCCAGCTCCAAACGGAATCAGTTCGAAGTTTTGCCCTCTATATTCTATGTCAGACTCCATAAATCTCTCAGGCTTGAACTCTGTGGGCTCATCCCACATGGTTGGGTCTCTTCCTATTGCCCATGCATTTACCAGCACCTGAGTGTCCTTGGGTATCATGTATCCTGCTACTTCACAACTGCTCTCTGCTCTGTGAGGGATCAGGAGAGGCGCTGGCGGGTGCAAACGAAGCGTTTCTTTCACCACTGCATGAAGATAAGGCAAGCGATCGATGTCACGTTCCTCAACTCTTCCATCTTTCCCAAGTACCTCCTCCAATTCTGCTTGAATTTTTTTCATTATTTGAGGATTGTGAAGGGCTTCAGCTATTGCCCATTCAACCGTTGAGCTAGTTGTTTCGCTACCAGCTATCAACAAGTCCTGCACATCATCACTCACAACAAATTGAGACGCAAGAAAATTTTAAAATCCATAAACTAACTAAATCCATTTTGAATATTTAGATTTAGACTTACATATAGAAAGGGGATAATGTCTTTCTTGGTCAGGGTTTCTCCGCTCTCGCTTCTATAATCTAACAAAATGTCTAAAAAGTCTTTTGCCTTGCCACTGCTGTGCTCTGTCCCGCTTTCTTTTTTCTTTTGAATTCGAAGCTCTACAGATCTATCCAGCAACCCAAAGACAATGCTCCTGTATTTCGTTGCATCCCGGGTCACACCCTGAGGATCCAAAATTCGCAGAAAAGGAAAGAAGTCAACCAGGTTAGGCTTTCCCCCGACTACCATCAACTTCGTGACCATTTCTTTGAATTCTTCAGCAGCCTGAGAGTCCCGTCCGAACATGTTTTGAGAAAAAATCAAGTTGCCCAACAGATTCAGACTGGTAAGAAACGCAGTGTGCCCAATATTCACACCCTTGGTCTTCTTTATAGAATCCTCAAAAATGGATTGAATGGTGGAAAATACTTGATCTCTTCTGAGATGCTGCAGGGCCTCCAGTCTCTTGACATTAAAGAGCTCGGTGTTGCAGAATCTTCGGAGCATACGCCAACGAGGTCCGCAGTTGCTCCATACCAAGGAAGTGTCGCTGTAGGAGAGGGATTTGGCCCCTTCAATAACAGTACGTCCAGAAAAGATCTGGTCATGATTCCTCAATACTTCCTTGGCCATGGCCGGAGATGAAACCACAACTGTGGTTCTCATTCCGAGATGAAGGGTCATCAGAGGACCGTATTTTGCAGCAAGGTGACAAAGAGACTGGTTGGGCTTCGTCCCGAGGTGGAGGAGATTCCCAAGAATGGGCCATCCGGGAGGCCCTGGAGGCAGCTTCCCAGCTCCCTTCCTTGACAGGATAATGAGCTTTGAAATCAGCAATAATGTCATGAAAATCGTTACAGGATACCAGAAGCCACTAATTCCATCCATTGCTCTGCTGCCCTCCATCACCTCAAATGCACAACACTTAGCTGGGCTTGCAGTTCAGAGAAATCACAAAGGTGCTTGCGTCTATACGCAAACAGACATGTGATATATTATATAACAATCTGATCAATTTCAGACTCATGAATCACTATGAGAATCGCTACACTACACGCACGTCAGCCACGAATCACCATGGACAGCCAGTATTATTATTTATTTTTGTTCAGGCGAGTCAACGGCTAATACGATATTGCTTACGATCTCGAGCTGAGTTTGGATGATATGGATTGGTAGTTTAAATTAATATATTATGTTTCATTGTTAGTGGTCCTTCCACATATATCTATTATTTTTCTTTGGAACACATTATTTGAAGCATTATTATAGAGTACCTATGCAATGGTTGCATGCCCTAGGTTGGGATAACAAGGTACTTCAATGCACAAGGTCAACTTTTCCACCCTCCTAAATGTTTCCAATGATGTGCAAAAAAAACATAAAAGAACAATTGAACAAATATCTAATCAAATAAATCTCAAGTTTAATTCAAATTACAATAATGCTAAAAAAAATCAATACAAGGTAAGGGTTTACTATCGATCAAATTAAATTCACAATTCAATGATTAAACTACAACCAAAATATTATGATCAAATATGAATCCAACATTAAATTTCCCTTATTATGACTAAATCTGTTTGACAAATCACCATGTGGTATATTCAACTATGTTACTCGCCTACTATACAATAAAAAACAAGTTGAGTCACAACAATGTGAGACATCAAAAGGGAGGTTACTATTGTTGTAGTTAATTATAACTTTTTAAGATTCACACATAGATTCGGGCTAGGCTCTTAGAGTTCTAGGTCAAACCTCACATACAATTATTGGTCTTCTTGAGATTTCTAACCCTTGTGCATAGTTCTCAATAACTAATTTTCAGTTGATTAAAGTCTCAGTTTATTTTGATAACAACGCAAGTAATGAAAATTTCCAAATATAATACTCACAGAGCCCCATTCATAAGATGGCTTATTGTAAGTAAGCAATATTCATAATATTATGAATACGATACTTTTTAAATTATGAAACAACCCTTAGAACAATTACTCATAATCTGTTTTCAAAATGCACATTTAAATGTCTTTGTAGCCTCCATTATATCATCCCTCAAATACTAGATAAGTTCATGCTACATATCCATCATTATCTAATATGGAAGTATAATAAATATTTAACTCATGAGTGCAATTCATTATTTTCCAAAAAAACTCCAAATTTACCATCAAAAGTGAGAGATACATTCTTATCTTGAGGGCTATGAAAAATAACGTGTTGAGAGTTCGAACTAGATCAATAATTTCCCAAAATATGTCTACATAGTTCCATGTTGACAGTCAAAACTAAACCAAATATTGCCCAAAAGGTTTCTACACAGTGCTATTAGCCTGAAGAAAATATTTCAAAGCTCATATTTTCTTGTCCTCGTGTTACCTTAACAATCCTTTGCCTCAATATTGACCCACAAGTTACATCTTATTCTTACGCTCGTGTAAGATAGATATTACCCTCATTCAAGGTGATATCCCTAGCATTATCCTGGTAGTTGAATGGTGAAAAGAAGAGTACATTGGACCAAATATAAACAAGTTGACCTGATTATAAATGGTGAAATGAAAAGTACCTTGGACAAAATATAAACAAGTTAACATTATTACTTCTTGAAGAATTTTGTGATAAAGCCCTTTAAATGGGTGGTAGATGAAGATGCTTATACTCCATATTTCAGGGTAGGAAACCATGTAAACACCCACATATAGAAAATATTGTCATTCAAACAAGAATTGTCTAGTCTATAATAAGGGCTCAAGAACTTATGTCCATCCTCGAGAGAAAAATCTACAGAGAAGTACACCCATATTTAAAGATAACTTGATAAAAGGCATACTTGAACAAGGTTGGATAAAGTTTGTAGGTTTTAACCTTGTACAAAAATTATCTGCATACGAATTCTAAAAGTAGAAAATCAACAATGGTGAGAAAATAAAACATAAAACATATATACAGATATATTTTCCGTTGGATCTCAAAACCAAGACTACCAGATTGATTTTTCAAAATGTTCCTTTCATTGTTACAATACATATATATACATGTCAAAGCATTCATAAACCACAATCCATTAACCCTGGATCATAACATAACCATAGTTCCCTTGAAAAGATCTACAAAATACCATGGGAAGAAAACTATCATGCCCAAAACCATGTGCAAAACCCATGCAGAAAACTATAGGTAGGGCCACCCACCTAATATAAGGTCCAAAACAAAAATTCATGATGCACTACCCTGAACCCCATGCAAAGGGGCTACCATCCCCCTCAAAACCCCCAGTAGAGGGGCGCAACCCTGCGTGCTGTGTCCGACGCAACAAACAGGGGGGCGACAGCCACCCGACACATGCGAATAGTCATGGAAAGAATATAACACACACTCAACATTCTCCCACTTGTTTTTTCTTTTCCATATAGGGGTCACAGGAAAGCTTAGTCTTGGTCTAGCCTTGCAACGCCCCTTGTTTCTCTACACCAAGAAAAAATCTCAGTTCTCACAAATTTTTTCAATGCATCTGCACGAATTATTATTTATTTTTGTTCAGGCACGTCAACGACTAATACGATATTGCTTACAATCTCGTGCTGAGTTTGGATGATATGGATTGGTAGTTTAAATTTCAGATGGTTGATAATGATTTTTATAGAAAAATAGATCCTAATTAACAATAACATGATAATGATATTGAAAACGAGGAGAGGGAGATTTTTGGATTTAAATGATTTTTTTTTATTAAAGTTTATAAATTTTGGTAAACTTTAATATGAAAATTATAAAATATTTGTTGATATATTTGTATTTAGTCTCTATATATTTTAGGTGATTTTTAAGGTAAAATAATTTTATACTATAAAATTTGGGCGAATCATCTTTAGAAAAAATGGAAATTTACCAATCTCTTTTTTGGAAAAAGCATGGAAAATTAGTCCACTTGCGAGTATTAGCCCTTAAAATTTTCCATGCCAAAAACAATCCAAAGTTCCAAATTTTATTTGTTACATAATTTAGTCGTGGACCTTAACATAATAATATGTTCACAACCCTTCTCCAACTATCAAATTACCAAACAATTACAAAACCATCAAATTATTTGTAACTACAAGATTTCAAAATGAGTTCTTCCACTAAGAAATACAATGAATTCAATAGATAAATATCATTTGAACTTGAAGATTCACCCCATTTTAATACGAGGCATTATAGATGTTATATATCAACTAAATTCAATGAACTCAAGTCATATAAATATCAAATATCAACTCAACTCAATGAAAATGTCATAAATAGTCTTTTAATTTTCATCAAATATAAATCTTAATAGTACCAACCAAAACATTCAACTTTTTGGCATAATTGTCCCCTAATTAATATAGTATTGTGTTTCTCATTATTAAAAGAACCGCATCATTACAAACACAAACAATTGCAACAAAAAAACTTACACATATAAACCATCTATATGAGTTCCCATTGATAAATTCTAATGGAATAGATGATGATACTAATCCATCTTCAACATCTCCTAATAGTTGACATTGCCTCAAATAGTAGTTCGTCTGACATCCAATGAATCTATCATGAAGCAACGAAACTAAGTAACAGTGGTTCTTGCTTCCATATGAAGTGATTTTAAATTGGATATTTTTACTTGGTCCATGCCTTTCATTTTCATTTAGTTTCACACAAGCTTAGAATTGGTGAAGACTGGAAAGGGAGATATAGTATGTTTCATTGTTAGTGGTCCTTCCACATATATCTATTTTTCTTTGGAACACATTATTTGAAGCGTTATTGTAGAGTACATATGCAATGGTTGCATGCCCTAGGTTGGGATAACAAGGTACTTCAATGCACAAGGTCCACTTTTCCACCATCCTAAATGTTTCCAATGATGTGCAAAAAAACATAAAAGAACAATTAAACAAATATCTAATGAAATAAATCTCAAGTTTAATTCAAATTACAATAATGCTACCAAAAAATGAATACAAGGTAAGGGCTTACTATTGATCAAATTAAATTCACAATTCAATGGTTAAACTACAACCAAAATATTATGATCAAATATGAATCCAACATTCAATTTCCATCATTATGACTAAATTTGTTTGATGAATCACCATGTGGTTTATTCAACTATGTTACTCGCCTACTATCCAATAAAAAACAAGTTGAGTCACAACAATGTGAGACATCAGCCCAGAGGGCTTTGGATTGGCAGTGTATGGGTGTACTGTTAAGGCACTCCTTGCGATAGGCCACCGGTTCAAATCCCCGTGGGTGCTTAGATTGTATTATATGAAAAAAAAAATGTGAGACATCAAAAAGGAGGTTACTATTGTTGTAGTTAATTATACCTTTTTAAAATTCTGATCCAGGTGGATATTGGTGGCCACCTTCCAAGTCCATCTGGACCCCCATCATTGTCTCTTTCAGCATTTTCAGTTTCCTTAATTGTAGCACAACTTACTATTTTTAGCAGTTTTTCGGATCCTGAACTTCCGGGGCCGTTTTGAGGCCCTAAACGACGTTTTTTGGGGAATCCATGGGCAACATGGGCAATGTTGCCCGTTTTAACAATGGTAGTTCTTGGATAGATCTTTCTAACGAGCTATCATATGCGTCAAACGGAGATCGTATGCCAAAGTTACGACCCCGGGAAATTGATGTACCAATTTACCCAAAACGGGGCCCACAATTTGGCGTTTCATCTTCTAAGGGTCGGTTTTTGGAATGTGAAGGGTTTTCCATTGTTTCTCAATAATAAATAGGCCTTCGAGCCTCATTGTAACATAGTTCAGAGGCATGTAGCCACACATCTCTTCTCAGAGATAATCTACCATCGCCCTAGCTGGTTTATTTCCATTCTGGTTGTA
>APFE031277038.1:0-10580 GCA_000404065.3 Pinus taeda | reverse complement strand
AAATGAACAATTCTTGGATGATACAAATGAAAAGACCTCCTTTCTATATATAGGAGTCTAAGGGGTCATAACATAACCAGAGCCGACATAACAATAATATGTAAGGGCACAATAATAATAATAGTGGGCTTCTATGGGGCACAATAGTAACAATATGGGCACTACATGGGTACATCAATATAATAAGTGGTTTGTACTAATAACAATAAGGGGTGACACTAGTAGTATAGGGGCCCTAGAACTTCTTCTTGCTTGTCTCTTTCCAAGATTTGAGATTGTAGGTGTGTTTCCTGCTCCGAGAGCTGCTTTGTTCGCCCTTCTATGACGATTTTCTGTTGCAGTTCTGTCATTGCTTTATTTAGAGTAGTTTGTGTCCGAAGAATATTCCCAAAAGTAAACTGGTTCCATTGTTTGATATGGAATTTGAGAGTTTTGAGCTTTTGCTGGAATTGGAACATTTTTTATCCTTCCAAAGGTATGAAGCTTTTCCAGACCGTGTTTATGAAGTCATTGAAGTCTGGATGTGACAGCCAAAAGGCTTCAAAGCGAAAGGGCCGACGTGCAGTGTTGCCTGGTCTTGTCCATTGAAGTACGATTGGCCAATGATCGGAACCTATGAGGGGCAAAATTGAAGCTGAGATGTCTCCGCCTAAATGGATTGCATTATGAGAGAGTAGGAATCGATCCAATCGTGAGGCGATTTGATAAGGGTCTGCTCTTTTATTGTTCCAGGTGAAAACTCCATTATTGAAGGGTAGATCAATGAGCCAGTTGTTCTGGATGAAGTTCTTTAAGTGACAGCTTTCCTTATCTAGTTTGCTTCTGCCTCCCCTTTTTTCCTCCCGTTTGGTTATCATGTTGAAGTCCCCCCCGTGATCCAGAGCGGGTGGGTTCTTTCAGTATTGATTATTGATAGAGTATTCAGTATGTCTATCTTATGAATGGCTTCCCGAGGAAAGTAAACATTTGTTAAATGCCCATGGATATTTGTCCCTGTTATATGGAATGAAGCCTGAATGAAGTGCTTGTTCGCATGTATATTGGAGAGCGTGATTGTCTGTGCATTCCAAATGATTGCAAGGCCTCCTGATGCACCTAATGCATCCACGGCAATTGTAGTACAACCTGGCCAAGCTTTTGCCATGGTTTTTTCCAGAGTTGCTGAGTTACACTTAGTTTTCTGTATGAAGAAGATGCTTGGTTTTTCTTGCTGAATCATGTTTTTTATCGATCTGTACTTCCCAGGGCTGTTAAGCCCTCTAATATTCCATGAAATGAGCTTCATGATGAGATATTAGAGAGGGTGGTATAGTACTTCGTGAGCTTGGAATATCTTCCCAATTCCACTAGCATTTCCCCAATGCGAATGGTTCGTTGGAGATCTATTTTCCTTCCTCTTCTTATTATCTTTGTTGAGGATCTTTCCATCCCATTGGCTTCCACGCTGTATGCCAAGGGTTCGCTGTCTCTGTGCTCTTACAAAATTATTTCCAGGTTGTCCAACTGTCTTTCTGGAATCTTGTCATAACTTTTTTGTTTTACAGGCTTGCTGCAAGCCTAGAATATTCAGATCTCCTATATCTATGCTCTTTGGTTACTCTTCCATATTCTGGGTTTCATTTCTTTCTTCTGTATTTTCCTTTGTATCCTTCAGAGCGGTCTCTTCATTGTCCACCTCCATACTTTGAGTGAGCCAGGCGGGAATATCGCTGGGTGAGGAAGAGTCGAGGTCGACCGTTTGCTTTGATTTCTGGAGAATCTTTGTGTTGGTGGCGGCTGAGTGAGCTTTTGGCTTAGGCGGCTCCTTAGAGAGATCAGGGGTTTCATGGTTGTCCAGATCTGGCTGGGCCAGGGACTCGAAGCTATTCCTTGTACTCGGTCTGGGGGGTTATCGGTAGAGGTTTTGGGATTAGATCCATATTTTCTTTGATTCTTTTTGCGATGGGAGACTTTGGTGAATCCATCAGTGCTTGATTTTCCAAAAGGAGGGGCTGAGGTTTTCAGGTTAGATGGGTAATCTCGAAATAAGTGGCCAAGACCATGACATTTCCTACAGCGGAATGGAACATGTTCATAGTCTATAGATTGGATCCATTCAAAATCGTCATGAAAAAGACTTACCGCATCCGGCAGGGCGTTGTTGAGGTGCATATAGACGCATATACGAGCATATGAGGTGTATCTTCTGAGCTTAGTCTCCTCTGCAACTTTGATGAACTCACCAAGACCATTGCCAATATCTTGTAATGAAAGCCTCATCCCAGTACTTCAAAGGGAGGGAGTAGAGGCAGATCCAGACCGGTGCCCAACTAAGATCTTCTTTATCCGGGTTGAATCTCTCAACCCAGTGTCTGAGATACAGGCCAGCAACGTTGAAGAAATACGGCCCTCCATCAATGACTCTATTTCTATCCTCCAGACAGTTGAAAACCGCCGTGAAGAATCCCTTAGGGCCTAGCTGCAGGGTTATATGACCTTTCGGCTTCCATTTGGCTGCAATCCATCCCTGCAGTGCTTTTTCTGTGGGCCAAAAGCAAATAAACTTCCCTATCAGAGCATGATCCTTCATATATTGGATTTGTGTGTTAATCCTACAGCTGGGTAGCTCGATCTTTGGTCTAGTGGCTGCAATTGGCTTGCATGTGGTGGAAGTCGCTTTGGGAATCTCGTTAACTGTTTCTTTATCTCCTTGAAAGTCTTGTCCTTCTTCTGTTTCCTCTTGGGCCGTTTGTTTACAGGCTTCCTCCTGCATTGGAACCTATTCGTTGTCATTTGGGGGAGGCTCTGCACCGTCCCCCTGAGGTATTCTCATGATTCGCTCACCTCCTTTGTTCGATGTGCTTTGTCTTGTTGCTGAAAGAGTTGTCAGAGTTACTGCAAATTTTGCAGGCCTGTCTCTGCAGCTTAGACCTGAACCCTAGCTGCCATGAACTCTCGCTCTCTTACTTGCCATCCTTGTTTTAATTTAACTTATTTGTTGCTTCATAATTATCTCATGTGTTTAAATTTAAATGCAATGTAGGTTAAGGAAAGTGGAGGAGCATTGATGAAACGACTAAATTTCTCCGCTTGCTTGAGAGAGATGTGGGGCACTATAGCAAATGTAATATGACATCAAGGGTGATGAAGGGTGAGTTTGTTCTTTTGTTTTTGTATTTCTACTACTATAGATCTCATGTGTTTAAATTTAAATGCAATGTAGGTTAAGTAAAGTGGAGGAGCATTGATGAAATGGCTGAATTTCTCTGTGTGAGAGAGATGTCAGGCACTATAGCAAATGTAGAGGCAATGACATCGAGGGTGATAAAGGGTGAATTTGTTCTTTTGTTTTTGTATTTCCACTAATATCGATCTTTGTTTTTGCTTTTGTGAGCATGGCTTCCTTGGTTTAATGGTAAACCAAGTCAAATATCTCAAATAGTAGTAACAACTTCATCCTCAAATGTGCCCCTCTACCCCTCTAGAAGAGTTATTCAATCAAAATAGACAAAATATGTGGACAATTTCACCCCACGAGAAGATGTCCAAGTCAACCCTCTTTCACATGCATGTATATGTAAGTCACTCAAGCCCCCAAATGAACAATCTTCAAGTGAATGTATGGGATCGTGTGCAAATAATCCTTTTCTAGTAAACAATAACAATATATGATGGACCATATCATGTTGTAACTAAATATAATGTGGCATATGCAAATGCCAAAATAGGTGCCCTTGATCAGCATAAACAATGTGCATAAGCTTTGTACCATGAATCCATTTGCCCCATAATAGCTGCTGGTTTTCAAATCGCATGTGTAAGGTATGCGAACTTGTATGCTGATTTGTCTATTAAACACCTTTATTCTCCTCAAATTTGTGCCAAAACTAGCCGCTGGTTTTCAAATCTGTGTGTAAGGTAGGCTAGACGTTTGTATTTTAAACACCTTTAATCTCCTCAAATAGGTTGATCTTGTTTCTATGAACAAATCTGTGTGTAACTTAGGCTAGATGTTTGTATTTTAAACACCTTTAATCTCCTCAAATTGGTTGATCTTCTTTCTATAAAGAGGTACTGCCTAGGCTATCACTTATTATGTTGGTTGCTATTGGAAGATTAAACTAATGCTACAGGTGCTTAATGTAGATCATATTTATTGGTGTATCATGAAGGCTATCACTTATTATGTTGGTTGCTATTGGAAGATTAAACTAATGCTATAGGTGCTTAACGCAGATCATATTTATTGGTGTAGCATGATAAGAAACATTTTTACATCCTCTGTACAAGATTTGTAACCTTCGCTTCATGTGCTAATGCATATAGGGTTGGCTTGGAACAAGCAGATTTCATAATGGAATCATAAGCATACAAATTCAAGGGCTAACTATAGCATAAATAAAACTGTTGTAACTTGTAGGGTGTTACAACTATGGATTCCTCTATATAGTGTTGCATCCTCTAGCAGCGTTAGATGTTTGATATCAAGATGAATGCCATTTTGAAATAATCTCTTGCCCTATGACTATAATAGGCTCATCTTAACTTTTCACTTATTCTTAAATCTCAAAATAGATTAGGGTTGACCTTTCAAAGTTATGATTACAAGCAGGTTGACCTTTCAAAGTTATGATTACAAGCAGGGCCAACATAAATTCGTGGACGTTTTTTTGCTGGGAATAGCTTGCTTTTTGCAGAGTGCCTTATTGAAATTTTCTTTTGTTTTGCAATGTGTTTGTTCTTGCCTTGAATTTTTTGCATTTGAGATGATGTAGGATTTAGGGTAACACTTTTAGAATTTTTGAAAGATCCTTGCAACATTGCTCTTCGACTGTCAAATGTGACATATCTCATTTACTATAAGCATCTTATGGTTTATTTTTTATGTTATTTTTGTAGATTCCAATTCCATAACAACCCAAAACTTGCACTAAGTCGATGCATGAACAAAACGTTTCTTTCTTTTATCTTCTTCGAAAACAAGCTTGAATTGTAGGCTTAGAGAAATATTCCAAATCCACAATGGTAGGTCTACAACCCTAAAATAATAGGAGATTGGTGTTGAGAAGAATTCCAAATTATTACCTTTCCTACTAAAACTAACTCCCTTGAACTTTGTGTGTTATTAGGAGCATGCTTCATCCTTTCCATTTGTTGTTAAAGGTGAGACAACTTGCAAGTTTGTGCATAGTAAGTATGACACCCAAAACAACACAAATTTGAACTAGGAACCATAGAAAGTGACGCTATCAAGAAGAATAATAATGCCATTTGGTTGTCATGTTTAAATGAACCCTACATGAATGCATTTATAAATGAACACTTCCTCCATTTTATACTATTTTTTGCTAACATCATTTTACGGCCAACCACATAAAATTATTACGGCCAACCACATAAAATTATGACTATATAAATACGGTCAATCTACTCGCACAAGTATTTCTCCTACATAGGTTGGCTTTCTTGAACTTGTTTTTTTCTTTTTCTTTAGCCTTGTTTTTAATCGGAGTTCAATTTTGAATTAACCTTTCAAATAAGTTGCCATGCTTGTTTTCCCATTCATAAGTGTCATCCCATTCATAACTACTACTGGTATCAAATTTTGCTTGGAAATGTCCTCATAATATTGTTGGTCTCTAAGTAAGAATTTTCATAAAATGTTTTGATATTTGTTTCATGTTAAAAAACATTTTGTGTATATTTAATATTACTAATATTATTTTTTTGGCATGTATGGTGCAGTTGGTTTAACACATCTTGGGGTTTACTTTTCTTTTTGTTAGTTTTGTTTTTTTTGTTAGTTTTGTTGTTTTTTTACTATTGTTGGTTCTTATTTGGCTATTTGGTGTAAACCCATGCATGCTATGATATGGAAACCTATGTTGCAACAATATATATGTATGGTCCCATATGTGTTCTTGTTTAAATTTGAACCATCTCACATATTAATCATTTATTTAATTATTAAATGCAATGCAACGTAGTTAAAGGAATGTGGAGGATTTATGAAGAACTATGTATGGTCCCATATGTGTTCTTGTTTAAATTTGAACCATCTTACATATTAATCATCTATTTAATTATTAAATGCAATGCAACGTAGTTAAAGGAATGTGGAGGATTCATGAAGAACCACTAAAACATTTTAATGAGAAAGGCATTGAGTAGAGTGCAAAGGCAAAGGTTGAGGTTAGTTCTCTTTTGATGCAAAATCAAAATCCATGGTTAGTTCTCTTTTGATGCAAAATCAAAATCCATTTATGATCTGCTATGTAATATTTCTTATTCCGAAGTATTTCTTATTCCAAATACTTTGGATCTCCTCCCTAATTTAGTGTTTATGATATTTGGTGTTTACATAAGATGTATTTTCTATTGAATATGATTACTTATAAGATTTTCGGTCTCCATTAAGATTTCTCATAAGATATTTTAATGTGTTTATTATTTCTTACAATATTTGATGTATATTTAGTATTTCTTCGAATATTTTCTAGTCTATTTAATATTTATTTGTGTTTTGATGTGCAGGGTGCCTTTGGTTAGCCATGGATGATTTATTTATGGATGATTTTTGTAGTTATAGTAGAGTCTATTTCTTATTTGTCTTTTTATGTCTTATTTTTATTTTTTTGTTTTTTTATTGTTCCTTATATTTTTTTCTCGAACATGTTATATCTTTGTATTTGTGAGCATGGCCAAGCTAATTTATGGATTGTTTTTTTCCGATGTGTGTGTTAAATATAATTTTCTTTTGTTCACATTTTCTTTTGGGTTGAATAGTGTGGGTTTAGGGATGATCCATAGTCCACAAGTGTAATGAGCAAAGGTGAATGAGGCATGCATGTGGGGATTTGCTTCTTTATGTTTAAAGATGAACAAGGTATATACTAATATATGCGAAACTTACTTGTTTGTTACGAAATAATTATATGGTTTTATGTCCATTTTTATTTAACTCATATGTTGCTTTTCTTTTGGGTTGAATAGTGTGGGTTTAGGGATGATCCATAGTCCACGAGTGTAATGAGCAAAGGTGAATGAGGCATGCATGTGGGGATTTGCTTCTTTATGTTTAAAGATGAACAAGGTATATAATAATATATGCGAAACTTACTTGTTTGTTACAAAATAATTATATGGTTTTATGTCCATTTTTATTTAACTCATATGTTGCTTAATCATTGTATCATGTGTGTTTGTTGAAATGTAGTTGCGATACAAATTAAGAAAGGTGAAGGAACACTCATGAAATTACTATAAAAACTCCATCAGAGATGTGAGTCACCATAGCAAAGTTAGAAGCAAAGATAGAGGGTGAGTTATATTTTGTTGCAAAACTCATGTTGAAATTAGATGAATATTATATTATTTGAGATTTATTTATATAATCAACATTATGCAAATGTGGGTTAAAGGAAGCTGTTGGGGTATCGAGTAAACTATGGAATTTTTTTTTGTATGAGAGAGACTTGCAAATGTGTAGGAGAACAAAGGAAAAAAGTGCATTCTCTTTTGGCTTGACATTATATTATTTGAGATTTATTTATATAATCAACATTATGCAAATGTGGGTTAAAGGAAGCTGTTGGGGTATCGTGTTGGGGTATCGAGTAAACTATGGAATTTTTTTTGTATGAGAGAGACTTGCAAATGTGTAGGAGAACAAAGGAAAAAAGTGCGTTCTCTTTTGGCTTCGACATGGATATCTTCCTGTTTCAATACAATGGTTCTCCCCCCCTTCCTTGTTAAGGAATTATTGATTTTTTGTCATTACATAAGATGTACTTTTGCATAATATTACTCATAAGACATTTTGTTTTGGTTTATGATTTCTTATAATATATGTAAAGTGTCTAACATTGTGTGAGAACTTAAAGAAGGTCCAAACAAGCCATGATTACATAAGCATAGTGGGTGAAGGCAAGGATTGAGGTGATATGTGAGAACTTAAAGCAGGTCCAA
Source organism: Pinus taeda (assembly GCA_000404065.3). NCBI lineage: Eukaryota > Viridiplantae > Streptophyta > Pinopsida > Pinales > Pinaceae > Pinus > Pinus taeda. Next base: position 2,633 of record APFE031277038.1, on the reverse strand, counting down.
ACAAGCCATGATTACAAAAGCATAGTGGGTGAAGGCGAGGATTGAGGTGATATGTATGGTTCCATTTGTGTGTATTTAAATTCAAGGTATCTTACATTATTTTTTATCTATCTAATTATTGACCAGATTGTAATGCATGTAATGTAATGTGGAAAATCACTAATTAAAGTGTTGAAATCTATTTGTGAGTAAGAGACTGCGATAGAATGCAAAGGCAGAGGCAAAGATACATGTGAGTTTTCTTTTGGTGCAAATGTTCATATATGATCCACTATCTACCTATTTACCTATATATGGTCATCCATACTTATCTATTTAAGGTTTATGTTTTTAGTCTTTACATAAGATTTCTAGTGCTTAAAATATTCATAATATCTCACAACATTTTGTGTATTTAGTATTTTTTTCATTATCTCTCATTGAGTGTAATGCAATGAGATAATGGAATGTGAAGAATCAATTTTGAAACTACTAAAATATCTTTATTAATATCTTTATGATTGAGATTATAGTAGAGTGTAAAGTTAAAGAAAAAGGTAGAGGTGAGTTCTTTCTTGGTGCAAAATTTGGGTATGATTTGTTATGAAGTCCTTCTCATTTCAAATACAATAGTTCTCTTCTCTCTTAAATCTTCTCTTCCCTCTTAATGATTTAGGTTTGATTTCTAGTGCATAAGGTTACTTATAATATTGTTGGTCTCTAATTAAGATTTCTCATAAGATATCTTAAATCTTCTCTTCCCTCTTAATGATTTAGGTTTGATTTCTAGTGCATAAGGTTACTTATAATATTGTTGGTCTCTAATTAAGATTTCTCATAAGATATTTCGCCCTTTTTTCATGCTAAACATTTTGTGTGTATTTAATATTACTCATATTTTTGATGTGCAGGGTGTCATTTGTTGGCCATCGATGCATTTTGGGGTTGCAGAATGGTGTGTCTCCATTTGTTTGTTTCTCTTTTCTTGTTTTATTTTTATTAGTTTTGTTGGCTTTTTGCTATTTTTGTGATTTTTTTTATACTCTTTACGTTTTTTTTTCTTTCTTTCACATTTGTGAGCATGGCCATGCTAATTGTAGTTTGAGATATTTTTTTCCTTATATGCTCTATTCTATTATTTTTTTTTACTTAATTTTTTTTTTTGCATTCGAGGGTGAGGATGGAACAATTAAACAAATCCTTACAACCTATGTTGTAGGTTTAGTTCTAATGTGTAGTGGGCAAAGGCAATGAAGGTATGTATTAAGGAATTTACTTGTTTACTAGTATATAATCTTATCCTTGTTTTAATTTATAACTCATTTGTTGCTTCATAATTATCTCATTTGTATGTATTAAGGAATTTACTTGTTTACTAGTATATAATCTTATCCTTGTTTTAATTTATAACTCATTTGTTGCTTCATAATTATCTCATTTGTTTAAATTTAAATGCAACGTAGGTTAAGAAAGGTGGAGAAGCATCGATAAAAAGATTGAATATCTTTGTGCGAGAGAGATGTGGGGCACTATAAGAAAGGGTAGAGGCAATGACGTCGAGGGTGAGTTAACTTTTGTGATAGAGGGTCAGTTTCTTCTTTTGTTTTTCCACTACGATGGATCTTTGTTTTTGTATTTGTGAGCATGGACTCCTTTGTTTGATGGTAAACCAAGTCAAATATCCCAAATAGTCCCAAATAGTAGTAACAACTGCACCCTCAAATGTGCCCCTCTAGAAAAGTTATTCAATCAAATTAGACAAAGATATGTGGACAACTCCCCATGAGAAGATGTGCAAGTCAACCCTCCTTCAGATGCATGGATATGTAAGTCACTCAAACCCCCGAATGGAAAATCTTCAAGTGAATGTGGGATCATTCGCAAATAATCATTTTCTATTGAACAATGTATAGTAAATGGTGGCCCATATCAAGTTGTAACTAAATACATCGTGCTAAGTGCATATGCCAAAATAAGTGCCCTTAATAATCATAAACAATGTGCATAAACTTTGCACTGTGAACCCATCTTCCCCAAACTAGCTGTTGGCTTTCAAATATGTGGGTAAGGTATGCTAGACTTTTATCTTTTAAGCACCTTTAATCACCTCAAATAGGTTGATCTTCTTCTATGAAGAAGTATTGCCTAGGCTATCACTTATTATGCTAGTTACCACTGGAAGATTAAACTAATGCTACAGGCGCCTAATGAGATCAAATTTATTACTGTAGCATGATAAGAAACATTTTTATGTTGTCCATACAAGATCTCTAACCTCACTAGTTCAAGGGCTAGCTATAGCATAAATAATATTGTTGTAGGGTGTTGCAATGGTGGATTAGTGTTGCATCCTTTAACAACCTTATATGTTTGATAATTAAGAGGAATGTCATTTTGAAATAATCTCTTGTGCTATGACTATAATAGGCTCATGGGCGCGTACACTGTCAAAGCTCTCAACATAAGCTTATGACAAATAAACCCCTCTTAACCTTTCATTTATTCTTAGATCTCAAAATAGATTAGGGCTGACCTTTCAAAGTTATGAATTCAAGCAGGGCCAAATTAAATTCGTGGACATCTTTTTGCTGTGAATAGCTTGCTTTTTTGGCAATGTCTTATTGAATTGCTTTTGTTTTTCTATAGTTCTTTGT
>APFE031277034.1:4608-45521 GCA_000404065.3 Pinus taeda | reverse complement strand
AAAAATATCATCACCTTGATTATTTGCAGTCGGTGTAGGCCTATCATCACCTATACCAACTTCCTAAGCAAGTCTTAATCCTCAGCTCTTCAAAACAAGCTTGAGAAATGAGAGAAAGACATCAAAAAGCAATGTAACTCGGGTTCCGCACTTTCTCTTACTTTTGCCTATGGGCCCGCACCTTTTGTTCAAGTTATCTGCGTACTTATACGCTCTGTATGTAAAGGGGAGGGTGCGTACCCCTGTAAAAGTCAAAAGGCACAATCTTTATCTTAAAAACCTCATCTTGGGTTAATTCTAGAGTTTTCTAGAAGCATTTGTTACGTGGATTGTTCGCTCCAAGTGGTTCATGCATCCCATCATAGGAGGAACTAATCCCTTGTTGAGAGGAGCTATCCCTTTGAAGAAGGAGTCTATCCCTTTTAAGGAGGCGCTGGTAAATGATCTCCATTGCACTATAAATTGAGGCATTGGGTCAGTGGCCAGAGAGGTTAGAAGCTGAACTTTTGAGGGTAAATGCTAGTGAAATCAAGACTTCCTATTTGAGCTTAAGAGGAGAGATCACATACCTTTTTGGCCCTATTAGGGAGTGAGTGAAGCTTGTCAAAGTAGAGGAGACTTCTTGTTGGACCCTGGAAGGGGAGCTTGTACAGCGTCAAGGCAAAGGTTGTAAGGTTATTCTCTTTTGAATTAATACAATCAAGCTCATTTTTCTCAACAAGTATCTCATGTTATTTGTTTTATGGACTCCTTGACTTTCATGTTAAATATGTTTTATAATATTGGATATTCAGGTGCTATTTAATCGTTTTCCTTGTTTGTGCTTGCAGGTTTGCGACAAAGGAGCTTACTTGGATCAAAGGAGCGAAGGCATCTCTGAGCTTGCGTTGGACATGAGGTAGGCCTTAAAACACACTTGTTTCCCATTACTTATAAAGCGCATTTAGAGAAAGATAGTGTTTGATTGGTTGTTTGTCATTAGGTCTTCATTAGATTCTAGGAAGGTCTGTCTTGTCCGCAAGATCGAGTGATTCCGCATGACAAACCCTTGTGATCTTATGTGCCAAGATACCCTTAACCTCCATTTCTAGTTTATCAAAAATAAATTCCAGTGCATGTGATGGCTCATATCTACTTGGATCATCTATGTTTATCTAGCATGATCTCAGTTGAATGATATGTAAGATAGGATTATGAGCTTTCAAGTGAAATGTAAAATCCAACCTATATGTGACTTCTCCAATCATCACAAGTACCTTGAATGGGCCCTCAAATATTTTAATTAGTGACATTTCTATCCCTTTTTAGAAATAATGGAAACCAAGACACCACTAGGGGGGGTGTGAATCATTGGTGTAACCGAATTATACAACTCTTAACAAATTATACTTATAAATCACTTTAACAACCACTCATTTAATAAACATCATAACTCAATCATGTAAAACATAAAATCATAATCATTGTCATACTCATGTGCAAGGCATCAATATTTTTTTTATTACTTTGGTAAACACAAACTACAACTTGCCATTACATCACTTTCCCACAAGCTTCCATTTGTAGGTTTAAAAAATACTATTGAAAAGAACTTCTATTCCTGCTCATTTATCAGCTACCACTAAAAGGAACTATTGTCCCTGCTCATTTATCATTTTCCACTAAAAGGGATTGTTTCCCCTGCTTATTTATTAGTTTTCACTGAAAGGGAATGTTTTCCCTACTTGTTTATCAGCTACTACTGAAAGGGATATTGCCCCTTCTCATTTATCATTAGCAAATAAAAGGGACTGTTGTCCTTGATATGAAACCTACAACTTTCTTTACCTTCCTGATTCATCTTTCAACCATTTTCAAACTCAAATCATGAAGGCCACTTCCTTTCATAAACAAATAAATTTATCACCTCAACCGCTCACCACAAACACCATAAATCACCTTCATCAATATTTGACCACTTATCTAACCATCCATACACACCAATAGCATAAATTCTTATCAATTGTTAATTTCACCATTAAAAACATCTTTGCAGAATATATAAAAACACCTTTTGTAGCGGCTAAAACCACCCTCCAAATTTTTTCCTTAGCTTTGTTTTGGAGCCTCCCTACCAACCATCCTCAATAACATGTCTTGCACTGTCAAGTACATGAGCTTCACTAATTTTCTAGCAGTAGGACAGCCTGTACATGATAGCTTGGTTCACTCCCCTCCTAGGTTGCTTCCCCAGACTTGATCCAGCTGCTGGTTGAACAACTCCCTCAAGAAAGTGTTCAATTCTAGAGGGGAACCAGTCTTCCATCTAGAAATTGTGCAAATCTAACTAGCAGCCTGCTAGGCTCAGAAATTGTGCAATCCTGTCAATCAACCTTCCTTGAGAAAGCTACACAATCTGACCCAGTAGGACTACTCAGCCTAGAAATTGCGTAATTCTAGACAACAATCAGTTGCTTCTCCCATAAATTATGGAATCCCTCTGAGTAGCCAACCCAGCTTCCTCCCAGAAACTGTGCAAAATTTTCCCTTATTCAAGCAGGTTGTTAAACGTGCCTTTAGGTTGACTAGTTCTACCTGAGACCAAGAAAACTTGACTTGCATGCATGGACTTCTTTTTCCTGAATAGAAAAAAGAAACATGAAAAAAACATCCCTAGATTTTAGGGAGCTATTTTTAGTAGCCTCAGCTTACATGCAAATATCATTTTAGAATCTTACCTCCAAGTGTCTCTTTTCCTAGATTTGTGGCATGCACATCATGAGCTTCAAACTTATTTATTTGATGCTTCAGAGCTCACTTCTTCACATCATTCTTGGAGCTTTGACATCCCACAACAAATCCAGGAGCCTGCGACACATCCAGCTTAACTATTTTCAGGTGAGTCCACTTAACTTGTCTTTTGTAGCATTTCTATCACTTTTTGTGTTTTGGCTTGTGTGAGTGTTATCTGCTTGATTTATGTGAATGCTTGCTATCGTTTGCATGCATATTATCTTGTACTAGAACCTTTTCATTTTTCATTAGCATCTCACTCTTTTCGCATGCATGACACTATTTTGCACGAACGGTTGCCAATTCGGTGACTCACTTCACATACATGCATGTTGTTCTATTTTCTGAATCTTACATTCATTGTTTGCATGCACAATCATTCACTCCTACCTATACTCAGTATCACCATGCATTCACATCCACATTTTCTTTCATTTTCCCGTCGGCGGATCTCGACAACGTTGACCCAAACTCCACCTCACCAAGACAACATTGCGCAATCCTTAGAAGGAAGGCTTTACCTTCCTCCCACAAAATGTGCATTTCTAACTAGTGACTGTCCTCCAATATTGCCTTGCGAAATTCGAGGAGGCAATGATTGTTGGCCTAGAAAATTGTGCAATGCAGTCTGTGGGCCTACATCACTTGCTTGTTGAAATTGCACATTGTGCAATCCCAGCACCCAACAGGTTAGTCTGGATTGCACATTGCACTTCCTGCAGCCAGCCAATCTCCTAGTAGTCTGGACTGCCTTTTGCACAGTTCCGACAACCAATCTCCTGGCCTCCCAAGAAAAATTATGTAATCCTTGTCAGTCAATCCCCAAGTATCTAGCATGTCATCCCTCAAGTTTTCTTTGGTTTTAGCTGACATATTTCTTTCCATGCATGTCTCCATGTCTGTAGATCTAGTAGGTGTTCGTCCATCTCTCAGCAGTTTAGGATCAATGGCCTCCCAGAGAGCAGGATCAAAGGACACTGATGGAATCACAACTAGAGCAGTGGTTAGGCAATTGTCTATGAGTTTTCCGATCTATGAAGACACGAAGTTGATTGTAGACAAGGACATCAAGATGAAACGGAAAGAGGTCAATGATGTATTTGTAGGCACCTTTGAGGAAGACCTCGAAGACCGCCAACTCTATGTGAACATTCACAAGTTTGGCTTGTACCAAATTGCATGTAGGTATCTTGCATTCCCATGCGTGGACATGATACACTGGATCATCTCGCACACTGATCTTGAGATGGTGACATTGAGCAGTGTCAATAGGATGAATATTGCTACCTTCAGGGCACATGATTATCAGCAGATGTATTATATGTCGAAGCCAGTGGTCACCATGGAGATACTCTTTAGATACCCTTCAACATACCTAGCAGCAATGCTAACTCCAAGGATATCTTGAAGAACCAGGTAAAGGAGCCAGCCAAATTCAAGATGACATGCAACCAGGTTTACAAGACTAATATATTGTGGAAGGCGTATTAATAGTTGGTCATATTTGCAAGTCTCCTGTATGGCCAAGAGAGCATGGAAACCTTCCCACAGAGTTGGGTGATCGCGTTGGACCAAATGGCCAATGAAGGCAAAGCATGCAACTGGTTTGACATGTTGGCTGATAAGCTGAAGGAACATGTAACAAGAGCTTGGTAGTTGTCTAAAGGTTAGCAAGCAGAAATCTACATGTTCACTTACATCTTGGATGCAATATGTGCCCATTAGGACTTCCCAAGCTTGAAGTGGGCATGGACATTGATGGAAACCTCTGTGAATACTTATTGTAAAATGTTGTCCGAATGCAGCTTCAGGGGAGTTATCACACAACTATTAGATCATTTTTTCACCCTGATGTACAGGATGATATTTGAGCAGGATCCACCTTGCATGTCAAAGGAAGTAATGGAGGCATTGATCGACATAGAAGATTGGCATGCCTCACTGTCCAGCACCTTCATACGAATGTACAATGCAGAGAAGCCTCTGCATGTTTTGCCGAAGTTTTCCATGGAAAATCTTGTCATGCAAGAAGTATCATACCACATCTCAGTAGGACTGTCAGCTAGGCTGCACCGAAAGAAGAAGGCACCTTGGACCACTCTTACATTGCAGATCAGGTTATGCAAGATACGTAATTTCAAGCACATAGATATCGAAGTACAGGAGATCAAGAAATATCCTTTCGACGTCCGAAGCTTCAATCCATATGACCTGCATTGTTTCCTAAAAGATCACTGTGCAAGAGTATAGTTTCAGTGGATCCATGGGGCATGTCATTGGCGGAGGAAGACCCATGGATATATTGTTACAACTTCTCCCAAATGAATCGATCAACATCATTCTGGAATGGTTAGCAAAGCAACATGAAGCAGCATCCAGGAGAGCACCACTAGCAACATCACCAGAGGTAAACATACCAGCATGCAACAAAGGCAAGAGGAAGATTGTCAAAAGCGTGAAGGCAGAACAAAGCTTCAATTTCCAAGCAGACCCACTTGTGCAGAAAGCAGCTTTGGCAATAGAGGCAAAGAGGAAATAATGCGATAGGAGGAACGCGCTAAGGCAGAGAGAAAAACAGAGAATGGAGGAAACAGGGAAGGAGTTGCATGAGTTGAAGGAACAACTCTGGAAGGAGAAAGAGTTACGCAGGAAGTAGAAGGAAGCACAACAAGAATAGGTACAGCGGGGGGCACAACATGTATAGACAGATGAAACTGCAGCCGTATAGGTAGTCGACTCATCCGAATAGCTTATACCAAGCAGACAAGGTGAGCAGTCACAAGAGTAGGACTGCGCTTAAGAGATAGAATGAGAACTTGAACAGATGGATACAGATATGGAGCAGCAAGAGTTAGAGTAAGACATTGACCTCATGCCTTACCACCAAGAGGTTGACCTACCAGCTTCACCAGATCTTGAAGCAGAGAAAGTCCCAAGTGATCAAGGAGACATTGAGATCCTTAGGGACAATCGAAAAGGAGAGATGCACAACATATCATTCGACGAGTCGCAGCATAGAGTTGTGCAATCTCGTAGAGTGTCCACTTCGGATGACCACACATCTCCTACGCGGTTTTAGGAACGAGTGATCATGTTTGACATGCGCAAGCATCCAACAGCATTAGCTGATGCTATCAGAGAATATGTTGAAGCCACTAGCTTGAGTATTCACTTCTTGATAGCTAAGAACAAGTGAATGGCTAAGGAGTTACAGACATCCAAGTAGGGAGGATAACTAGTTACAACATCCACCCAAGAAGAGTTGAAGAAGGCAATACTGGATGAAGTATTGTCCCTTGAAACAATCATGCGGGAATTGTATTCCAAGTTTGGTACCATGCATAAAGCAATTTTCCATCTCAATGGTTGGAAGCAATGATGTGCTAAGAGAGCATGTATCTTGTCAAATGTGCATACTGTTGTTGAATACAGCAAACATGGACAATGAGATACAAGGGAGCCTCGTTCCACTTTCCCAAGATGATGAAACCCAAAGCGGTCGAGCTGAAGGCATGCATTCGAAGTCAGATCCAGAACTATCAAGATCTCCCGCAGCTCATCTCTAGTATACAGGCTTCCCATGCACTGGTATTTAGGAGTATGGATGTTTTTGTGTGCGCACACACTATCCCATCTATTGGGACACTCACTGAGGCAAAGAAAAAGGCACAAGTCCAAATGGAGCTTAACTCGTACTTTGACGAGTTGATGTGCATAGCCGCCATCGCAGACTTGGTGATCAATGTAGAAAACATGCATCAGTATGTCTTTGGTCCGACCGCATTCAAGACAATGATGCGCATGTTATCAAACAATTTTGACAAAGGAGCCCGAGCAGTGTACCTAGATGCGATGTAGGAAAAAGTTTGTTTCCAGAAATATGTCACCACAGAGTACACGAACACCATTGCAGACTACCAAGCATGGCATCAATTTGCCACCATCGACCATCATGAGGATGTTGAAGAGCCGGTCTTCCCATAGTTGTCCAGGTTATAGTGATGTCTTGCATGGATTGCTCAAGCCTATTTTGTCGCACATGGGTAATGTGCAGATTGTATGTAATGTCTTGTCAAGTGGAATTTTAAGTGTCGATAGTTGGATGTAATAGTCATAGAGTAAATGAAGAGTCATGAGGCTATATGAACATTCACAAAGGGGAATCTCAAGGGCCACCCCACCCTTTGCTATGTGTAGTCCCTCATAACTCATTGTAGAGGCTTTTGGTCAGCCAAGCTTCCAATAGGAGTATCTTAGAAAGAGCCTGGACAATATTGTAACAAGCCTTGGCTTCTCCACTATGCAGAGCTAGTATATCTCTTTGGAGGAGCAGGCGACAGTGACTGTAACGTCCCACTATCAAAACTAGTGTTTGTTCTTGTATTGTATGACTAGAACTTACACTTCTTGATATAACAGAGCCAACACGTTTCATGCTTATGCCGTGTTGTATTTCAGTTATCTTGTTTACTCTAAATGATATATGTATATGTTTTCTTACGCATGCATGTGTAGCTATTTTATGTATATGTATGTATGAATCTTACTGAAATGTGTTGTTGGTTTAACCATCACTCTAGACTGCTAGATCACTTGTCTTCCAATTTGTGATGCATCGTAACCCATGTGTTCCCTTCTTAACTCCTTAATTTCATAGGTTTCCAAGGGGCACACTCACCTCACCCTCCGTGTGTTAGAACCGCTCATGCCCCTTCCTTGACTTGTTGCATATGTCACACCCTTGCTACCAATAGGGACATCTTACTTTCCTCTGTATGAAATTGAGTCAAGGCGATACTATATGACCCACTGTTGGGACTCCTACACCAAATGGTATGAGGTCTAGTTGGGACTTCTTACCGGAGAGATCCTAATGAGCCCCAGAAATGGGTAATTATATGGGCTCATTTTGCCTCTTAATTTGACTTAATCCACCATTCTTATTAGTTTATTACATTTTTTTTAATATATTATGCTAATAGAGTGAATTGGGTTGATCATTTTGCCATGTAGTCTAATGTGTGCTTTATGCAGATTTGTTGGCCAATTTTAGATAAAGTCAAGGGATTTATGAGAAAATGGCAGCAAATACTCAAGGGAAATTGGGAAGAGGATTTGTAGGGGGGTGTCTCCTTCATTTATGACCCCTTTCCTCGAATCCTCCATCAGCAACTCGGAGCAAAAAGGTCCACATTCCAAGGGGCAACCAAGCAAGTAAAGAAGGACTGTTGTTTATATCCAATTCCGGGAAGCCGAGCTCCTTGATTTTAGGAGGACTATTGGAGGACTCCATTTGTATAAATAAGAGGGCTTAAAGCCTCAGTAGGTTAGCCGGTCATTAGTAGAATTTTCGCACTTTTGTGCAGCATTTGCTCAGCTTATTTTCGAGTTCCTTTCTGAGAACATTTTATGTAATGTGACTATTATTTTTGATAATGGAGATGAAATAGTTTTTGAGCCAACACTGATCTCTTTCAAAGGGCTAAATCTCTTGGGTTAGGGCCCAACCCAAACTATCCAACACCTCTTTCTTTGTAATTATATGTTTTTTCTTCAGTTCATGAGCTAATTTATGTTACATAGATTCAGTTTACTTTGTTTAGATTAGGTTGCTTTTGATGGTTTGCATAGCTATTTTTGTTTCAGTTGCTCAAAGTAGGTTAATGCAGTGATAGAATAAGATTCAAAAAGGCCAAAAACAGGCCCTAATCTCCTTTCTCCCTTTCTGGGACTATGATTAGAGGTCAAGGCACTACTGTTGCCACCAAAAACATAGTTTTGCTCTTCCATGCAATTGCTAGTGTGATGAATTGATTCTGAAAGATTGATATATTGATTCAGATTCATTTTCCTATATCATTTCCTATTCTTTTACCATATTTCTCTTTGCATTATTTTCTGTTCAAAGGTTACTGTTTAGCATTTTCTGTTTGTAGGTCAGAAATTAAGTCAAGTAAGAGAATTTTTTGTTTTCATGATATAGTTAGTCCTTTCTTTGATCAGTTTTTGAAAGTAGGTGTGCAGATATCTTATAGGACACCTTAGCTCACCATACATCCATAAAGTAGCCAGCACCATCTCACTTTCCACATATTTCCCAATTCATTCGCAACATGTCACCAATCTGCCCTAATTTATGCATTTTTCTCCATAAGCTTCCCTTCTACCATTTGAACAAATCCAACCATCAACGTTCTTTCTTGATTTTCCTTAAAAAACTCCAGACACCTCAACACCTTCATCTAGCCTTCAGTTACCCTTTCCCATCATTTTTCCAGCTTCAAAACTCTAAAAATAGCTCTCGGCCTCCTCTTATAGATCTCTTGCAGCCTCCTGTAGAATTCCCTGTAAGTGGTTTTTCGAAATCCGATTGCAATGGAAGTCTTCAGAAGGGTACTAGGGGCTTGTTAGGACCTCTCCACACCTTCGTCCACCTCTGCATAAGCCAACTCCATCTTCCTTTTCCACCAAACCTCTGCACAATCACAACCAAATAAATCACAAGCATAATAATTTCACATAAAAACACTCAAAAGCACAAAAATATGTTTTCTTCTCATTTATTTTCAAAAGTAGCTTGAATAAATGCAAGTTACCTTGTCAATAGTCAATGGCATGCATTTCATCTTTTCCTAAAAAAGTAGGGTTGGTGGGTAAATTAGGGTTTGCTTTTACATTCCAATCTTCTTTCTCTTTCTACAAGTAGAATAGTCCTTGTAGATTTAGCTTTCTTTCGTCATAGTTAAAAGCTTCTTCTGAGAATTCATAGAAGTTGGCTTAAGCTACTAGTGATCTTGTGCTAGCTGGCCAAGTGACAGCCTGCAGTAAGAGATAGTACTTATGCATACAGCACCGTCGCTTCCAAGTTTGTTGCGAACTACTGGGTTGATAAAAGTAAAGTAGGAAGTCCTAGGAGTTGCAGTATTATTGCCGCAATACTGGTGCTCACCACTTTTTCGCACCATTGTCGGGGAAGCGTCAGAGTATTTTGTGATTACTACTTTCTTATATTTTCTACTGCAACATTCTACTAAGTAGTTTATTTCACCAAAAGTAGAGTAGTTATTTCATTTCAATTCTACAATTTCAATTCTGCAAAAGTATATTAGGCATTTCCTACTTTCATTTCATTTCTGCAACTCCATTTCAACAAAGTAGATTAGGCATTTCCTGCTTTCATTTCAATTCTTCAATTTCCATTTCATCAAAGTAGATTAGGCATTTCCTGCTTTCATTTCAATTCTACAATTTCCATTTTGGTAAAAAGTAGATTAACCCTTTCAATTCTGCAATTTCCATTTCAGCAAAAGTAGATTAGGCATTTCTTCGCTTACATTTCAATTCTGCAATTTCCATTCCAACTAAGTAGATTAGTCATTTCCTTTCTTTCATTCAATTCCTCAATTTCATTTCAGCAAGTTCATTTTAGTTAGTTGCAATTTATTGTTCAATTCATTTCAGTTTTGCAGGTACAAGCAGAAAAAAAAAAACAAAAACCACCCAAAAAGAGATTTCCTTTCATGCCTTGTAAGAACATAGATAATTCAGGAAAATTCCTACCCAACACCCCCACCACATCACAAAGTCACCCTTCTCTCTTCTTCGGTGGCAATGATCTAGAAGAACCTATAGGTGAACCACCGGAGATATACGAAGATCCTATAGCACAAGAAGAGCAAGAAACCATCCCTCCTGAGACCATGGCTGAAAACAAAAACGTTAGAGGGAATGGGGAAAGAGTAGAGGGTACCTTTCCCATCCGAGAGACCAATGGGGACACTAAAATGAAGAACATAAGTCCTTCAACCTTACCTCACTTCCATGGGTTGAATACCGAAGATCCTAGTACCTTTTTGTTTGAATTTTTTGTTATCTGTCGAACCTATGACTATGCAGAAGATGAGCAGAAGTTGGAACTGTTTCCTTCTACCCTCAAGGATGTGGCATTGCACTGGTTCATGGGGTTACCTGGGAACAACATCACAATTTGGGCTCAGATGCAGCAAGCCTTTAATAACAAATATTGGGACTACTATAGGTCAAAGGATACCAAGTAAGAAATCTTCTGAATGACCATGGGAAGCGATGAATCCTTTGAAGATTACGAAGAGATGTTTCAGCTTAGTTATAAAAGGGTCAAGTGCACACTTGACCCTGAATCTATGAAGTTGGTCCTGCTCAAAGGAGTCTCGGAAGACCTTTTAGATACCCTCCATTTGCCGGCTGGGGGGGAGACATCTACCAACTACCTTATGAAGACATAAAGACTGTGTTTATAAACCATTCTAGGGCAACCAAAAAGAAAGGTAGGGGAAGTCAGCCCCTAGCCATTACATCCTCATCCAGTTCATCCCTTAGAGGTGAATTTGAAAATATGCTTGAAGATTTCAAGAGCGAGATGATGCAGACTCTTGCCATGCAAATGGATACCTTACATATCAAAAGAAAACAAGAGGAAGCAGAGAGGGTTTTGGCCATTGTTTGCCCTAGATGCACCAGAAGGCATCCTAGGAACGAATGTCCATTGAAATATATAGAAGTATGTTTAGTCTGTGAAGAAGACCATTCTACAAATCAATGCCCTTCATTGCCCGAACTTAAAGCTACATACTAGGGGGTTGAAGGAGCCACTGAACCACTCTATTTCATGAACCAAAGGAGGTCACATGGGCCCAAACCTTACCAGCAAGGAATGCAAGGGACATCCCAAACATATTACAACCCCAATCAAACCACTTTCATGCCTTCTTAGGGTCCCCCTACTCATCCTTCCTAGTCCACAGCCCCTCCTTGGTCATATCCATCTTAATACCATGCTCAACCAGCTGCTCATTCATTTCACTCTTATGCTCAACCACAGCCTCAGTGGAATGCACCTCATCGAGGGTGGAGGCCCCAATACAACTCTCCTCCCACTCTTTTTCCTCCACCACCTGCTCAACCGCAACCATTGCCTCCTGCTCCACCAAGGCAACCCCAAATACCTACTCAATCAAACCCAAACCCAAATAACAGACATGCCCAGTAGGTATATAGTGGGGAACCATCATGCCCGACCTATGATGTGGAAATTCAGGATATTAACCTATGATCTAGGAAGGTTCTCCCAGATAACCAGCCTCCCCCTAAGGAGGATGAGGAAGAAAAAGAGGAAAGTGAACCAAAAGACACTCCACCCTTTCCTGAGAGATTAACTAGAACAACACAACCTACCCCAGAAGAAACTGAACTTCTGGGAGAATTGAAACAATTATGTGTAAAGATACCACTTCTCCAAGCCATAAAAGATGTGCCTATATACAATAAGATGATAAAAGAGAAGTGCTTCAGGCACCCAAGTAGGTGCAGGAGAGATGCTCCAACTATTAATGTCATAGGACAACTATCCGACCTAATGTTGGGGCAAGTAATTTGTCTGAAATATATAGACCTTGGAAGCCCTGTAGTTGATGTCCACATCAATGGCACCATAATCCCCCATACCCTGATTAATCTAGAGGTTTTCATTAATGTGATGACCAAGGACACTATGCTCAAGCTCAACCTTCAGGGCTCCCTGAGGAAGACCACAACAATACTACAGTTAGCAGACTGCTCCATCATGACCCCTGAAGGGATTGTGGAAGATGTAATGGTATCCATTGTTTCTTGGGAGTACCCTGTTGATTTCTTGGTTCTCCAACCAAAGGCAAAGCTCACTAGGTATCCTCTCATCCTGGAAAGACCTTGGTTGGCTACTGCAGATGCCTACATCAATTGTCGAGCGGGGAACATGACAATTAAGAATGCGCATATGTCCAAACAGCTAGTCCTATATCCTAGTGCCCAACCTTTGTTAGGACATAATTTACCTCTCTGTTTGGAGGAGGAAGATTAGCATGAAGTCTATTCCGCACCACTGTGTGCAGTGGAAGCTACCATGGGGGGGCACAAACCGAGGATGATCTTATCGAAAACTTGATTCAGAATCCACCCCCCAATGTGTTGCCATTAGAAGAGATAGTGGAAGAAACCCAAGCCAATCCTTTAGTTGATCTCTATGTGGCTGAACCAACCTCTCTCCGTGTTAAGAATGTGGAATTCAGCCCAGAAACAACCTTGAATATCAACTCATCCCTATCCACCTCTCAGGAGAAAAAACTATGTAGCTTATTAAGAAACCACTTGGATGCTTTTTCTTGGAACTATATGTAGGTTTTAACCCCGTACAGAAATTACCTGCATACGAATTCTAAATCACAGGAAAAATAAAAATCCAAGAGCATAACACATAAAACACATATACACAGAGATTTCCCACTGGATCTCAAAATCGAGACTACCAGCTTGATTTTTCATTATGTTCATTTCAATGTTACGATACATATTTATACATGCCGAAGCATCCAATACCATGGACCGAAAACCATCGCGTCCAAAACTGTGGACCGAAAACCATAGGTAGGTTCGCCACCAACTAATTATAGGTCCAAAAAAATTTCTCGGGGCGCTACCCCGAACCCCGTAGAGGGGGGCTACCCGCCCCCCTCTAACCCCCTGGTTCACTACGTAGGTTAGTCGTGGAAAGAATATAACACAACCCAACACTATAAGGAGATGAAGGGAGTGCACCCTTTAGTCTGTACTCATCACATTTACATTAAGGAAGATTGCAAACCACTCAAGTAGCCTCAAAGGAAGATGAATCCAGCCCTTAAGGACATTGTCAAATAAGAACTACAAAAGTTACTAGATGCATGGTTCATCTACCCTATCTCTGACAACGAATGGGTCTCTCCTTTGGTGCTAGTTCCAAAGAAAATGGGAAGTGGAGAATTTTTGTCGATTATCGGGAACTAAACAAGGCCACTAAGAAGGACAATTTTCCTTTGTCTTTCATAGATCAAGTGTTAGATGGCCTGGCAGGGAAGAAGTTTTTCTCCTTCTTAGATGGGTTTAGCGAGTACAACTAGATCCAAATTAGCCCGGAAGACTAGGATAAAACCACTTTCCCCTGTCCCTGGGGTACATTTGCATATCGGGTCCTTCCTTTTGGTTTTTGCAATGCTCCGGCCACTTTCTAGAGAGCAATATTGAGTATATTTGCTGAACTGGCTCATGATGTAGTGGAAATCTATATGGATGACTTTACCCCTTATGGTTCTAACTTCCAAGAAGTGTACTTAGCTTGGAATGGGGGCCCTCAACCCTTGCTTTGCACACTTGGAGATTGATATAAGAAGCTTAAACGCAGTCACACATCCACATTATTGAACAACAAAATAGTAGTAGAATGGGTTCTTCAAATTAGCTCTCCACTCCAAAATGTCTCAGCATGAAATTATATAAAAATCAATACATAAACCATCAAAGTGTTGGCTTTAAATAGAAGTCTTGTGAAACAAACTGATCTATAATCCTTATAACAAAAATATCTACTCATATTCACCTATCTAAGTTGAATTCATCAATCCCATCCCAAGAAATATGGTCAATCCCATAAAATCTCAAAACTGCTCTATTTCTATGGATTTTCTGAGTGACTAGTCATGGTTGACCAGCACTAAATGGGCCTAATAAATCTTGTTCTGATTGAAACAAGTAGATTTTGCTTAGTCACTTAGTCCTAGTTCCCAAGCTGTCCATCCATGCATCAAAATCGTGCCCAAGTGTCCTGCAAACATGTCACCCATATAGCTATTACAGGAATTTCTGAATCCGTCAATATTTGCACTTGAAACCAAATTTTCATAAAAACTTTAGAATTTGAAAAATTAAAATTAAATACTTGAGTAGACATGAAATACATCAAAATGGGATGGATAAAGTGGAAAATGGATGGAAAATAGATGGATTAAGTAAATTTCCTTTAGCAAAAATAAGACCAAAATCGAGGGCCAACATCTCCCCTTTGTTGATCATCAAGCATGTCCTCATGCTTGCTTATTCCTTTTTGATCTTTTATTCCCTGTTGTAGATGCAGCTCCTGTAGATGCTTCCTGTTGTGTTGCCCTTATCAAATAGTCCATACCTGAATCATGTCCTTCTCTGTATAATGTGGCCTTAACTTTCTGCTTCTCATACTTAGCCTTCCACATGTTCTTCTCTTTTAGCCATTTGAATGCCTATTTGGAAAACAAATCATTCTCTCTTTTCAATCTTCCTATTTCTTCATTTAATCTTTCATTTTCTTTGACCAATATAGCATTATTCTTTTTGCTTGCTTGGTTTTCTTCTTTCAAATGTTGTTCTAATATTTTACTAATTTCTAGTTGGTCGGTTAACTCACTGATTTTTCCCAAGTTTATTTCTTTTTCAAGCTCTTGTGTAGTTTTGATTAATGATGTTGTTGTTGCATCATCATAATAAGAATCTCTCTCCAATTCTTCTTGTTCAATATCATCCTCTACTTGTTTTCCCATTGAACATGTGTCTACTAACTAAACTTCTTTTTCTTTGCTATTTATTTCAGTTGGACTTTTATTCCTAAATCTCCTAGGAATGAACATGATGCACACTTCATTTTCTTACATGGTTGTGTTATTTTGCTTATTGGCTCTAGTCCTAGGATAGAAGAGTGAGCTCATCATTCCCCTGGTTTCTTGCTCTACTTTGTTCTATCCCTCATTGATCCATTCATTGAACTGGTTTTTACTCATGAACTCCCTCCAAATCATCCCTTGTGATCTTACTTGATATTCAACCAGGATTTTTATCAACCCCTGGTGATAAATTTGTGCTTCTCTGGGATTGTGTTCATGTTTTATTGTCTCTATCATCTTCAAGAGGCTTCTAAAGAGAAAGTATGGCAGATTAATCTTATCTTCCCCCTTAATGTGCTTTAGGAGTTGGATGTGATATAGATGGACAACACTATATCCCCTATCACATGTAAAACAAAATTGTATAACTGGAACCAATTCGCCCCATGGTTCATTGAACCATTCCCTTGGTATACGTTTGGTTCTATCAAAGGTTCCTTTTCTGTTCTTTTCAAGGAAGAAAGTCCATGCTTTCTCCTTGAAATGCAAGCCTTTATGATACTTCTCTCCTATCATAGGGAGGTATATAGCTTGTGAAAGGAATTCCTGAGTCACGGGAATTATAACATTTCCTACCCTTGTTTGTTCTTGGTTGTAATTGTTTATGAACTCCCTTGTTACCTCCTCACTGTGGCCACTAAATCTCTACAAGAATCCTATCAGCCCCGCTTGGTATAACTTCTCTATGGTCTCTTTTTTCCAGTTTTCTATTTGAAGCTTCAGCTCTATCCTTGTTGTCATTATGTCTGAAAACCATTGAATGTATGCCTCTGTTGTCATTAACTTCATCTTTTACAATGACAATCTACAAACACTATTTTGTAAAATGAAATTTTGAAGTCAAAGAAGCTTACCTGCCTTATGCAACAAACTTAATTCAATCTACTTGGGCCTCTGTTTTTTTTCTTTTTGCAGCGACATAGTTTCTCTTTTAATCCCCTGTTGTATCCGAACATTCAAACATCCTTCCTTATTATTTTTGTAAAAAAAACTATACTCTGTTTTGGAAAAGAAATACATAAGAAAACAAAACAATCATGTCATAATTTTGTATTTCTTAATGTATTCTTAAGGCAATTTTTTATATAATTCACCATGCAAGCCTAATCTTCAGCGCTGTATGAAAGAAAAACAAAAATAGTTTTCAACTCTGCCCTCGTTGTAACAGCTCTAAAAAAAAACTCCTCTGTTCCTGCAATATACAAACCGTGTTCTACAAAGAAAACACGCAATTCAACCCCTTGTAACAACACTAAAAAAAAATATTCCTCTGTTCCTATAGTATACAACCCCTGCTCTACAAAAACACGCAATACAGTCCCTACTCTAAAAAACACGTAATACAACCCAAAAACTCTGTCTTATATACGCATTTTGCATGCATTAAACTGATATGTGGTCGAACTGCCTTATTATCCGCACAGGTGTAATCAACTGCTTGTTTTACACAAATTACGTGCTTCATTCAAAACCTTAGTTTATGCGATTACACTTATGAACATACCCCTTTTTTGGTAATGCATGGCCGTTTATTCTTCATTCCATTAACTCACTGTTAGTTTATCTAAATCTTACATTTATAATTTTCTAGAATCATGGTGAGTTTTCAGCGTTAACCTAGCTAATTGCTAGACTCGTGGACTGTTTAATGGCTCTCTTCGTTACCCATATCTCCTGAAGCTTCGTTTCAACGCCTTAGCATGCTGACTAGTGGCATAAACAGACATATAAACATTTAAATGATAGGTAGTTCTAGAAAAAATTTGGTGATTGTAATCCCGACTTCATCTTTGTAATCTTATGGAGGCAAATCAAATCTCGTTCTTACCTGAAATTTCCCGAGATTCTGGGCAACTGACTTGCGCTATCTCCATGAGTTTTCCTACTTATCTCTCCATAGACTCACTTATGTTTTTCCCTCTATTCTTCTGTCAAAATGTGTAGCGCTTCCACCACTATTCTCCTAAGCTCTTTAAGGACGATGATGGCATACACATGCATTTAAGCAATCGGTAGAACGGTTCTGAGATGTACAGTGGTTTTAGTTTTAAGTTTTCTTGACCGTTTCAACATTTTCTACCATGCTCTGGCTGAGTAAGCCATAAGCACATCTTATTGGCTAATGCTTGCATGTTGGTCCTTTTGACCAGTCGCCTGACGTTTTATTGGCTAATGCTTGTGTGTTGGTTCTTTTGACCAGTCGCACCTACTATTTCATTGTTATGCCCTGACTGTTTGCATGATTTGAATTCGAGCTTGCCTGTATGCGGGTCGTGGTTGTCCTTCCATACAGTTTACGGTCCTAGCAGCATATTCTCCTTTGAATTAATTCAACGTAGCAGCTTTGCAATTTAATGATATTGTTTTATGACCCTGCCACCACATCACTACTCCGTTTTCGTTCATGCCACATCCACGATTTCAAATTCATGAACTCTGTTGTCAGCGCCACATTATGAAATCATAGTATTGCAAGCCCGCCTAACATCATCTTACTCTACCATACCATGCAATTATATCATATTACTCTGCCATACTATGCAATTATATGACCGCAAGCCTGCCTACCATCATATCCTTGTTTGTCGCTTTCATTATGCAAAAATATTATGTTTAATACAACACATATGGTATTCAATACATTTCTTTGTTGTATGTGCATTTAATGTTTTATTACCTTTCTTACTTCCTTTGCGCATATATTTCCTTTTGAAATATTTTTCATAATTTTAAAATGACCACCTAGGTCATGTTTAAAATTATTTCCATGTCTAATGTTTGGATTGTTTGTGCAGGTACCATCATGTTGCACACTTTTGATCCCTTTTTGCTTTTAAGGAAAAATACTTAGGGGTATAGGCTTAAGGTCACGAATATGGAATGAATATAGGATGTACAAGGTTATAGTTAAGGGTTATAGGATATGATACTTAGGATAATGGGTGGAGAGAATGGAAAATATATACTTTAGGTACTAATCTCAATTTAACAAAGACTAAAAATTTCTAAAAAAAATTGAATTCACAAGAGAAAAATTACTATACTTGTACTTCCCTAATAATATTGGATGACGTCTACTGTTCTTTACAAGTTGGATGAAGTCTTTTGATCAAACGTCTTAGATAGATTGAAAAATAGAATTTATTTTTGCTTCATGTTCTTCATGCTTCATTGGTTCTGGTTCTTGAATTGTTGGTTGTTGTTCAGGTCCCTCTGCAATGATTTCATAATTCAAGTCCCAAATATCATGCACATGTTTATGCAATATGTACATGTTTCTACTAATATTTTAGGTCCCTCTACCATTTTTGTTCAAGTCCCAACTGTGAACAACACAAGTTCTGTCATCAATTCAACTGCACAACTAAATTTCTCGTGCAACCTTCCCCCTTGCTTGATATTTGACTTGTCCTCAAGTCATGCTTATGTGGAGGATATCCTGAAAATCAAAGTTGTGATAAAAATAGAACAAGAAAGTGAATTCATACAGTCCAAAACATGTTGGTTTTCCTCTATGAATTCGTGTTTACTTGGCGCCAGTTTCCTGGTTTTCACTAGCAAACTGTTTTATTATATTTATTTATTTATTTATTTATTTATTTATTTTAGAAGTCTATTCTTTATTCTTTTGTAGCACTGGAAGATGGTTGGGTCTGGTGTGCCATTATTTCCAGTTATGTTCCTTGTATCAGTTGTTTCATGAATTCTTCTTTATTAATAGGCCTGTTGTAACTTTGAGCCTATGTCCATTTACCAAAAATGATGTAGATTCCTGGTCAATTGTCTTGATTTGAACAGCTCCATTATCAAATATTTCTTCTATCTCATATGGCCTTAACAAGTGTGTTGTGAATTTGGCCTTGAAATCTTTGAATTTGGAGTCGAACAATAGTGCCCAGTCTCTTTTGTTGAATGTCTTGTTCTTGATGAATCTATCATGCCACTTCATTTGTTGCTGTTGTATCAATGTTGTATGTTCTATTGCCTACTGGAAATGTTCATCTAGTTGATTTAATTCCATTATCTTATGTTGTTGTGCTTCAAACAGTTCTAGTCCTAGTTCGGCTGCCAATTTGTATGTGTGTATCTGAAATTCTATGGGCAGTAAAACCTCTTTTCCATACACCAACTGGTATGTACTAAATCCAGTTGTGTTTTTCCATGTGATTTTGTATGCCCATAGTGCATCCCTTAGTTTTTCTGACCAGTCCTTTTCTGCTCATCTATACTGTTTTGGTCATTATGTTCTCTAGGACTTTATTTGTTCCTTATACTTGTATGTTGGCCTGAGGATGATACGGTGTGGACTTCCTGTGATTTATCTTATATTTTTCTGTAAGATCCCGTACAAGCTTTGAAGTAAACTGTGCTCCCTGATCGGTTACAATCTGTCTTGGCACTCCATATCTTACAAATATTTCTTCAAAGAGGAAGGTGACCACTGTATTTTTTGTTGCTTGGGTGACTGCCTTTGCCTCCACCCATTTGGTGATGTAATCTGTACATACCAAGATGTACCTCTTTCCATTTGATGGTGGATTTATTGGTCCCACAAAATCTAGAGCCCATTGCTCAAATGGTTCTATTAGAACTTGTAGTTTGAGTGGCATCTCATCTGATACTATTGGTCTCCCTATTCTTTGGCAGTTGTCACACTGCTTGACATAAGCCTTCGAGTCTTTGAATATTGCTAGCCAGTAGTAGCCTAATTGCAGCACCTTGTAGGCTATTCATTTGTCTACAAAATGACCACCACATGGTTCATCATGAAATACTTTCAGGATTTCTAATATCTCATCCTCTCTCACACATTTTCTTATTATCAAATCTGAACCAATATAAAACAAATCGCCATTTACCCAACTATATCTAGAACTTTCTTTAATAATTTTTCGTTTTTGTTTCTTTGAGAATTGTGTTGGAAATTTCCCTGAAGATAGATAGTTTGCTATTTCTGCAAACCATGGTGTTTTTACTGCTATTGCAAACAAATGTTCATCTGGAAAGTTGTCCGCAACTGGATTTGGATCGTTGGGTGAATGTATTTGTGAAAGAAAGTTGGCCACTTGATTTTCTCTACCTGGTCGATCTTGAATTGTAATGTTAAATTCTTGCATTAACAATAACCATCTTGTTATTTTCCCATTGGTGATAGATTTATTCATCAAATATTTTATTATTGAGTGATCTCTATGAATAAATACTTGGTATCCCGTTATGTAATGCCTGAATTTATTTACTGCATGTACTATAGCTGACATTTCTTTTTCTGTGATTGTATAGTTCAATTCTACAGGTGTTAAGTTCTTGCTTATGAAGTATATTGCATAATTGAACTTATTCTCTTTCTGCCCAAATAATGCACCTATCACAGTATCAGATGCATCAATTGAAATATGAAATGGCAGAGACCAGTTTGGTCCACGAAGAATGGGTGCAATTGATAGTTTTTCTTTCAAAATTTGGAATGCATTTTGACAGTGATTTGTCCATTGAAATTCAACATCTCTTGCTAATAACTTGAATAGAGGTTGGGCTATTTTACTAAAGTTTTCTAGAATCATCTATAGTAGCCTGCATAACCCAGGAAACTCCTTACCTTTTTTGTGTTGTAGGTGGCATTAAATTCACAAGGACATTTTTTTGCTGGATCCACCTTAATTCCTAAAGCAGAAATATGGTGTCCCAAAACTATGCCTTCTGTCAACGTCATATAGCATTTTTCGTTACTCAATGACAAATTTGTTTCTATGCATCGCTTCAAAACTTTCTCAAGATTATTGAGGCAATCGTCATATGTATTTCCATAGACCATGAAGTCGTCCATATAAACTTCTACACATTCATGGATTAGATCAGCAAATATTGCAAGCACTGCTCTTTGGAAAGTTGCAGGTGCAGTGCATAACCCGAATGGCAAGACATTATATGCATAGGTTCCCCATGGGCAGGTGAATATTGTTTTTTCTTGGTCTTCTGTTGCTATTCTAATCTGATTGTACCCACTAAACCCATCCAGGAAGGACAAAAATTTCTTTCCAGCTAATGGGTCTAGAACCTGGTCAATGAATGGTAGCGGAAAATGATATTTTAATGTTGCTTTGTTTAATTCCTGATAATCTACACATACCTTCCACTTCTTGTTTTTATTTGGTACTATTACCAATGGAGAAACCCATTAACTATCTAAAATAGGATAGATGAACCCAACTTTAAGCAATTTCTGCAGTTCTTCCTTTACTATTTCTTTCATCATGGGATTCTTTCGTCTTTGAGGTTGCCTTACTGGTTTGATCTGATCATCTGTATAGATGTGGTGGATACATGTATTGGGATGGATTCCTTGCATGTCTGTATAATCCCAGGCAAAAGCTTTTGAATATTTTTGTAATAATGCAATTACCTCTTGTTCTTGTGATGATTGCAAATGGTTTCCAATGTTCAAATGTTTTCCAACATATATCTCAATTGTTTTTGTTGTTGAATTGGTAATTGTATTTACAAGAAAAATGTTTGTAAAAGAGTTTCGCAAGGATTGAACTATACAAATTTCTTGAAAACATTGGTTCAAGAGATTACTTGTAGCTTCATATTGAATCTCTTTAAGCTGCTCTGAAATATTTGGTTCTGAGATGAAAAGGTCCATTAAATCTTCATTCTCTTCTTCTTCTCTAAGGTCAAAGACTTGGTTTCTACTTAAAACTGATTTAGTTTGCTGTTGTTCTTGAGTTTCAAGTATTGATTCTAAAGAAGATGATTGTGTAGGGGAATAAAGTGTAATGTGTTTCCTTTCATCTCCATGTGAAATAATCATACTTCGAGATCTGCATCCTATAAAGGCATTAGTCGTGGCTAGCCATGGTCTGCCTAAGATTAGAAGATGTCCTCCCAAATTTTTTTTTGGCTGCAAGATAAGGAAATCAACGAGATACTCTGATGAATCCAAAGAGACTATGATATCTTCTAGTATTCCTTCTAGGACAACTTTAGATCTGTCTGCTAATTCTAGAATCGTAGAAGTTGATCTAATGTTGTTTAAATGCAAATTTTTCATTGTCTCCATAGTCATTACATTTATAGTTGCTCCCAAATCTATTAATGTGTTTGGAATTGAGAAATTATATATTGAAATAGTAACCATAGGGATACAAGGATCAATATATTTCTCTACCATTGTTTGTGTTGACATGATGCTTGCTAATTTGCCAATGACTTGGATTGTAGTAGGATCCTTCTTCTTTTTACCAGTTTTCTTAATGCATAATTCCTTTATTGTTTTAGCATATATTGGTATTTCTTTAATTGCCTTCAATAAAGGAATTTTTACATAAGCATTTTTCAATTCATCCAAAATATCAAATTCAGGAAGGTTCATTTCTTTTTGTTGCTCTACTAACCTCTCAGGATAGGGTGGTGTTTGAGTTATAATAGTTTTTACTTTCTGAATTTGTGTTTAAGATTCTGATGTTTCAGGTTGTTCTCCTTGCTCAATTGGCTCTTCTATGATTGGAGGAGAATCCCTTGTGAGCACCTTTCCAGGCCTTAAATGGACATCATTTACAGGAAGAATATAATATGTTGGAAAATATGCTACTTCTTCTATAGCGTATGTAGGTTTATCCATCTTATTGTTCGGATTTTCCACTGGTTCGCCTGGTAATTGAGTTAGTCTGGGCTGGTTCGAGGGTAGCTCTAGCTGTTGTGGTTGTGCTAATAATGGTGGGGAATTCTGTTGCGAAAATGGCATGGATTGCAGATATGCAGAATTTTGTGGCGGAAATGGCATGGGCTGTGGATATTGTTGATATGGAAATGGCTGTTGATATTGTTGTTGGTATTGTTGAGGTGGTTGGTTTCCATAACCATATACTATCCATCCTTGTGCAGGTTGGTTTGGATATTGTTGTGGAGGCCAAGCTTGCCATGGCATTGGAGTATTCCAAGAATTTTGAGGTGGATATGGATAGTTTTGTTGAGGGAACTGTTGCAGATTTTGTTGAGGCAGCCTTGGTTGCCAAGGTCTTCGTGTTGGCACATAATAGAAACCTTTTGTTTCTTGCACTTCTTCCATTGGATTCATTTGAAATTCCTTCAACCTTAGACAATTTTCTGTTGAATGGTTTTATGTACAAAGACCACATACTTGAACACTATCGAAAGGACATTCTCTTAATGGATGTTTTTTTCTACATTTGGAACAAAAGATTGCTAAATCTTGTTCTTGTTCTTCTTTCTTCTTATTTTCTTTTAGAGCATCTACCTAAGTTCCTAATGTACTTAGGAGGTCAGTTTTGAAGTTTTCTAATAAGCTTCCTATTTCTACTATTGTTACTCCTCCTGCTGCTGATTTTGGTGCTTTTGAACTCCCATCTCTCTTTCCAGATTTTGATCTACCTTTAGAACATTTTTGACATAATTCAGAAATTTCATTGAATGGCAAGTTTGAAATATCTCCCTTTCCCATCACATTCAGAATGTCAAGATATTCATCTCTTATACCTTTGAGAAAGATTGTTTGAATGGTTTCCTGATTTAGAGAGTGTTGTTTGGATTTTTGTAGATTATATGCAAATCTTTCTAAGTATTTTTCTAGACTTTCTTCTTCTTGTTGTGTCATTCTAAAAACATCTTCTTTTGAGTCCCTAGGCCTATAATAGGCTTGATACTTTTTAAGAAAGGCTGATCTCATATCCTCCCAAGAAGCTAATGTTTGCTCTCCTAAACCCATGAACCATTTTAAGGCTGTTGCTTTCAATGTAGCAGAAAAGAGACGAAGTTTGTGTGTGTCATTAATGTATCCATATGTTCTACATATGATATCAAATTCAAACATGAAAGAATCAGGATCTTCTGTTGACATTCCATAAAAATTTGACAATACAGAAGGTGGAATATTTTTCATTTTCACCTATTCTCCTAATATTGCACTTGTATCTACTATTGGAAAACCAAAGGTAGCTTCCTGATCACCTCCGTCTTCTTGTCTTTTCCTATCCTCTTCTATCTTTCTATCACTTTATTGTTTTTCCTCTTCCTCTCTTTGTCTTCTCCATTCTCTTTGTTGTCTCTCATATTCAAGTCGTTGTTCAGGAGTAAGAACAACAGATCCATGTCCCTCTTCTGCCATAACTTTAATTGTTTCAATGTTAATTTGAGGTTCAGGTCGTTTAAAGACAGGTTGACTTACAAATTCAAAGATAGGTTGTTTTTCTTTCACAGTTTTCTTTTGTTTTCCTGAAGTTGATAACTATTTTCTTTTTACCTCCCAGGCTAACAAAGTTTTCCTCTCAATTAAAGTTAACCTTTGTCTAGTTCTTTGTTTTTCTTCCAATTCCACAATTGTTGGATTACCAGTAACTAGTGTTGTTGGCTTTGATGGTCCTACCTCTATTTGTGGGGGGTTTTTAATAATCTACCTTGAGGATCTCTATATCTAGGCATAAAGAAACATAACTAAAATGAATGTAACTAATTTTTTTATTTTTGTTTTATGAATTTTTTTAAAGTTTGTTTGCTTATCTTCCTATTGACTATGCCGATATTTGCCTCCCCGACAATGGCGCCAAAATGTTGAGCTAATTTATTCACACAAATTAACACAAATATTATTTATCAATCTAGGTTAGTAATACTTGAAGGCAAGTCCACTATATATGAATATCAGATGTAATCAAACTTGAAAGATATTTTTTTCAAAAACTAAAGAAGTGTATATTACAAATATAAGCTATATTAACAATTCCAATTCACTTTGTAAAGAGGGAAAGTTGAAATGGCTCTTAACTTAAGAGGTCCAATTCTTCCTCAATTATTACTTTATGAACAGAAATCATAAACTAATAGCTTAAGATGGACAAATCATTAATGAAGGGAGGCTCCTAACTTAAGAGACCTTTGGTATGTTCCATCGTAATTCATTCACCATAATGCTATCAATTAAAAACCAAAAATACATAAGAAAATTGCTTGCATGTAATCAAGGAAAACTAGTTACAATTCACCAAATTAACAGAAGGAGTGCTCAACTTGAACACTTTGTTTTTCCAACTTACTAAAGTGATGAATAAACTAAGGTTTAATGAAATAAATCATCACACATTAACCATAAACCAATCTGAAACAAAACATGTAAATAAGTTCTATAATAACCAGATTATGGAAAATTCAACTAGTTTAAACAAAGAAGTGTACTTAGCTTGGAAGGGGGCCCTCCACCCTTGCTTTGCACACTTGGAGATTGATATTAGAAGCTTAAACTCAATCACACATCCAAATTATTGAACAGAAAAATAGTAGTAGAACAGGTTCTTCAAATTAGCTCTCCACTCCAAAATGTCTCAGCATGAAATTATATAAAAATCAATACATAAGCCATCAAAGTCTTGGCTTTAAATAGAAGTCTTGTGAAACAAACTAATATATAATCCTTCTAACAAAAATATCTACGCATATTCACCTATCTAAGTTGAATTCATTAATCCTATCCCAAGAAATATGGTCAATCCCATAAAATCTCAAAACTGCTCTATTTCTATGGATTTTCTGAGTGACCAGTCATGGTTGACCAACACTAAATGGGCCTAATAAAGCTTATTCTGATCAAACCAAGTAGAGTTGGCTCATTCCTAGTTCCCAAGCTATCCATCCATGCATCAAACTCGTGCCCAATTGTTCTGAAAACATGTCACCCATATAGCTATTACGGGAATTTCTGAATCTGTTAATATTTGCACTTGAAACCACATTTTCATAAAAACTTTAGAATTTGAAAAATTAAAATTAAATACCCGAGTAGACATGAAATACATCAAAATGGGATGGATAAAGTGGAAAATGGATGGAAAATATATGGATTAAGTAAGTTTCCTTTAGCAAAAATAAGACCAAAATCGAGGGCCAACAAAGGAGATGTGTCAGGGAGGAGGAAGTTTGTGACATTCTCCTAACTTGTCATGATGGGCCCCATGGGAGCCATTTTGCAGCAACGAGGACTGCCTTCAAAATCCTGCAAGAAAGTTACTATTGGCCTACTCTTCATCAAGATGGAAGGAGATATATCAGCCAATGTGGCTGGTGTCAAAAGATGGGGAAACCTACTCCAAGGGATGAGATGCCCCTACAACCTCAAGTGACTTTCGAGCCATTTGAGAAGTGGGGCATGTACTTTGTGGGTCTTGTCAACCCTCCTTCAAAGCACAAATCTTACATCATCGTGTGCACTAATTATCTGACAAAATGGCAGAAATAAAGGCAATCAAGGCAGAGATAGAAGAAAAAGTAGCCGAGTTTTTTAGAGAGAATATATTCTACAAGTTTGGATATCCAAGAAAATTAGTCATAGATCAAGGGAGTCAGTTTACCTCCAATCTGATTGAAGACCTGCTCACACATCACAAAATTAAGCACATAACTTCCACCCCTTATCATCTGCAAGCAAATGGACAGGTGGAAGTCACTAACAGAGCTTTGGAAGGGATTTTGACCAAGGTAGTGAGAAACAACAGAAAAGATTGGGTGCATTGATTGGTTGAGGCCACCTGGGCCTATAACACCACCTGGAAGATGACCACAGGGTTCACACCCTATGAGCTGGTCTATGGGAAGAAGGCTTTGATGTCAATAGAATTTGAATATAACACACTAATGATGGCATCTCAGCTAGACCTAGATCTCAGCCATGCACAAAAGGAAAGGTTACTTCAACTAAATGGATTGGATGAACAAAGATTGGAGGCCCTTCTAAACTCAGAGGTAGTCCAACTTCAAAGGAAAATATGGCATGACAGACACCTCAAAAAGAAACAATTCCAGGAAGGAGATTGGGTGTTGTTGTATGATTCAAGTATAAAGATTTCAAGGACAAATTGAGGACAAGATGGTTGGGACCGTACACAGTAGAAAGGTGCAATGACAATGGTTCAGTTCTTATCAGGACCATCGAAGAATAATCCATACCCATGCTTGTCAATGGGCATAGGCTGAAAATCTGCAGGAAGCCCCTCTCCAAGAAAGAATTCTTTGAGAATCTGAGTAAAACAGTGTTGGTAGTGGAGCAAGTCTCTGCCTCCACTCCACCCACACCTTAAAAAAAAATGAGGAGAATAAAAGATCCCTGGGTTAAAACCTCCCCTTGGAGGCGCCCAGGGCAGGCAGTGAGGGTGAAAGCCTCTTGGAGGCACCCCAACTATCTCTTAAAAAAAAAAAAAAAGAACAAAATAATTAACTTCTTTTGAATGCATTGCAGGTTGCAGGAGGGCCACAGAAGAAAAAGGGACATGGTTGAGCCAAATACACCTCTGATAGACCATTTCTTCATCGTTATTGTCTTTTCCAAGTCCCTGGTCTCACCTGTTCTGGAAATTATGCATCCTATAGGAGGCTCTGTGCATTCTATAGGAGGCTCCTGTAGAAACCACAAAAAGCTCAAAATCAAGTCAGGAGAAGGATCAAAGGGCTAGAAACTTGTCCAGAAGACCTGTGGACCCCCCTTCCACCATTCATCCTCCTAACTCTCTATTCCATAGCTATACCACTGCATTTCCACTCGCTTCTTTCTTCCCTGCACAGAAAACACAAAAATCATGTTTCTTTTGTTTTAAAAAAATGAAGAATAAACAAGCAGCACCCTTAACTTAACTCTTACCTAGTGCATACCAGCTACTTTTTCTTGACCAACAGAACCTTCCTTAGCTATCTCTCTAGTCCCTACTCAAGCCTTAGCCAAAAGTTTTAGAGGGAGAAGAAGTTACAGGAAATCCTGCAAGACTCTTGTAGCAGCTGATCCCCTTAAAAATGAGCTCCAGAAGCAGGGTCCATGCAGCCACAGCTTTACAAAACACGCAAGGAGCCGGTCTTGATTAAAGATCACAAGTACGAGGTAGCTGAGCCACCAATTCAGAAGCCACAAGCGCCAGCAGCAGCAATCCATGAATAGAACGCCAAAGTCTGAGCATGCAACATCATAGTAGCGACTAACAGGTTAGTGACTAAACCCATTCCTCTGTTGCATGAGCATAATTTAAAAGCTGCATGGACAAGTGAGATGGTTGCGATTAAATGAGATTGGTGGGCAGCTAACTGGCCACCCTCGTCTAGTTCAAACAACACCCCTCATCCAATTCAAACAACGCCTCATCCAGTTCAAACAGCGTCTCCTCCAGTCCAAACAGCGCTCAATAGGTGCAATCAGCACACGTGATCAGTCCATTCGGGAAAAAAAAAATAGGTAGTGGTGGCATCTAACGGGAATGATAGAAGTGATTGCGTGCAAGCGACATGAAGTTTCATAATGGAACTGAAGTAGGGACCAACGGTCCGGATGGGGATAACGTACCCTTTCTGCCACCTCACCTCATCACCGAAGAACACTTCCGTAAGCTTAACTACACTGCAGTCGACCGCCTCCACCACCTTTATTTTCATTTGTATCGACGAGATCTCGGCTGTAGCAACCTACCCACCACCTCCAAAGCCTCGTAACAGTTTCTCTCTGTCAATTTCAGAACCCTTCCTCTTATCAGGCTCTACAGGAGCATTATCAGACTCTAAAGGAGCGGAAACATAGTCCTATAGGAACCCTTCTATAGGAGGGCCAGTGAGCAACATCGCAGAGGAAAATTTGGGATTTTATGGCAAATTCAAGCTCGAAAATGTAGGCTCAGTAAAACCCACTCTACATTTCCATATATATACAAAAGGTGGTGGGATTTGAAGCAAAGTATTGAGTTGAAAAAAGGAAGGAAAGTGAGAACAGATTTTGCCTGTGTTTTTTTATATATAATATATAATATATATTATATATATATATAATTTCTCAATTTACTCTTTGCACTGAAATACTGTCTCTTTCTCCTCCGCGGGATTCTCCTCTTTAAAGAGATGATGCAGCTCTAGAAAATTAAGCCTAAAAAAAAAATTGAACTTGCATTGGGTAATCTACTTATTTTGTGAAAGGAAAAAACATTGTTCTGTATACTCTCTATTTTTTTAAGATATTGTTTCCCTCAAATAGACCAAGAAGTAATGTAAGTTTAAGAACAGAGTTTGGAAGGAAGGAAATTTGCAATTTGATTTTGTTAACAAGGAAGAACACGAAAAACACTCTCTCTGGTTCCAGAAAGAAAACCTCAGTTGTTCCTCTATTTCTGGGTTTGAAATTTGTTGCTTTCCTCCTCACCTGAGACATTCCAACAATCTCTGAACATCATGACATGGGATTTTATGAGGAAGGATCCTCTTAATTCAACTTAGCTACATGAACATCCAAAAGTGGTAGCCTTCTTTACCAAGGAAAATTGGATGCCTTCCTTTGAAAAATTTCTTGGGTATGATGAGGAAGTCACAAAGGAATTTTTATTGTTTTTAAAAACTCACTCAAAAACCCATGCCACTGTCAGTTTCAGGGGTCTAGCCATAGAACTCACACCATAATTCATCAGTAGGGTCAACGGTCTCCCACTTGGGCTACCCTGGAGCAAAGAAGAGAAACCACTAGGTCAAGTGGCCAAAAAGACATTTTTCCAGCCTAATGAACATCCTATGGAGGACAAGAATGGCATCAGGAGGATAAGCATACCTTATCCATGGGGTGAGGTCAGTTATCAGATCATGAAATATATCTCCTATGAAGGAAGATACCACATAGTTTATGGGTATCATTTCAAACTGTTACATGAACTAAGATATGGCATGGACGTTTCTGCATCCAGAAAACTCAGTATTCCATATTTTCTCCTCCAATCCTTAATAGAATCTAGCACCAAATTGAAGGCAAGGGTTCCAGACAAATTGGCTCACCATGGGTTAATTAAACTGCTAGTGGAGGACGCCCTCCACACTTTCACAATCCACATAGCCTGGGAGATTTTCGGGAACATGACTAAAGAGGATGATATAAAAACTCTCACTGATGACCTTAGTCCATCTAAAAGTGAAGAGGAGGGACAAAAAGAGGAAACTGAGAAGGAAATCTATGAAGAAGAAAAGAACACTCAATTGGAAGAAGACGAATCCCACACAGAAGAAGAAGGAAACCAAATAGGAGAGGAGAAACATGACACCATCAAAGATGAGCCTCAAGAAGAGAAGAAGAAAGAATCAAAGGCAGAAAAGGGTAAAACCATAATAGAGAAAAAGAAGAGACCAAGAACTAAAAGGAAGAAGCCTAAGAAAGTGCAGAAAAAGGTTGCCATAGGAAAGGCAGAAACTAAGAAAGCAAAGGAGAAAACAAAATCAGAGACAGCAGAAACAGGAAAAACAGAAGATGAATAAGAAGAAGCAAAGCAAGAAGAAGTGTCTCCTAAAACACTAGCAAGAGAGGCAACAGTTATTCTTGCTGCACTTAGTACTCCAGCCAAGCCCAAAGGAAAAAGGAAGAGACAACCATCTATGTACTTCAAGGCTCAAAAGAGCGCAAGAATAAAGATGGGGAAGCCTCAGCCACCTTCAAAGGAGTCCATCATCATTGAGGATGTCCCTACTGCAACAAAGGAGGAATCTCCATCTAAAACCCCCATCACTTATGAAAGAGGAAGTCCTAAGACCTCTACTTGGAAAGAAAGGATCAAACTAATAGACTCTAAAACAGTCCTACAGGAGGCGCAGACCTCTCTACAGTAGACATTGGCAAAGCTCCAAGAGACTAAAAAACTTGAAAAGAAGGTAGAAGAACAGACCAAGGAGGAAGACAAGGCAAAAGAGATACCAGAGCCTGGACCTCAGCCTAACTTAGGTTCTTACTACAACCTTTTGGATGCGGGGGAGATGATCCCACAAAAGTTTGCAGTCGCTCTTTTCTTTGAGCTATAAAAGGAAAGAGTAAGGACCCATACATGGATGCAGATTGCAAAATCAAGAGGGGTGGAAGACATTGGGCACATGGAAAACAAATTGAGGGAAATGGGAAAAGAATTGGGCATGGTCAAGCATACAGAAAGCATCAGAAGAGCTCAATTAGAGGCAGAAAATGAAATGTTAAAGGAGAAGTTGTAAGAAAGGGACCCTCAAGGAGGAAATGCGTTGTCAATCTTAAAAAGACAGCAACAAGAAGAGGAACCCCAAGTAGATAGTGAGACATTAATAAGATAGCAATAGGAAAGGGAATCCTAGGTAGAAAATGAGGTGTTGATCTTGAGAAGGCAGCTATAGGAAAAGGAAGCCCAATTAGCATGCATGTCCAGCTAGGCTATGGAGACATTATAGTACAGGTAGCCAGCCAAATCATATGCAGTGTACCTCAAAGACCAATGGCTCCAATTTTAAATCAAGACACTGGCCTAGAGGGGCACAATACCTTTTCAAGATTATGGTCAATTCATGCATCTATGTGATCACATTGCAGCTGAGGACAGAGCGAAGCTAGCAGAGTTTTACTTGCACAACCTTTCCCTTACTGATATGAACCTATGGGATCCCAATGTTATGTTGGGAGACTTGCAGCTAATGGCCATGGCATCTTGGATGAGCCATGAAGAGAAAAGAGCAGCAGAGATCCAGAAAGTGATGGAAAAAGATCTAAGTGAACCCCTGATTATTAGAGTAGAACCAGCAAAACCCATGGCTCTCATCTATGCCCACCAACACCTTGCAGCTAATCCTCAAGTTGTCCCTGACTATGTTGATAAGCAGGCCCAAGCTATTGCACATTTCGAGGACATGGAGAGATTGTTTGGACATGACTGCATTCATGCCTACATGAGAAGGTGGAACACATTGCCAAACAGCCTACGGATCAGGGAGTATCACTCCCCAAACAGGATGAGGGAATCCATGAGGAGAGTGCGATTGTATAAGCACTTTATTCAAAGTTTGAAGGCCAATTGGATTGGCCTCAAATTCAGTCCTCCATTGTTGCTAGGATTGCTTGAAGGAGTAAAAGAAGAGGAAGAACAGAAACAGTGAGAAGAGGTGGATAGAAAGGCAAGATTCCATGGTAAAGAGGAAGATATCACATTTGAAGCATGGGATGTCAAGGAATTTGTCTGAGCCGTCAAGGATGAAGAGGTAGACTAGTTGCTCAGAGGATGAGCAACCCATTCAGTAGGGGGTGATGATGAGCCCCAGAAATGGGTAATTATATGGCCTCATTTTGCCTCTTAATTCGACTTAATCCACCAGTCTCATTATTTTATTATATGTTTTTGAATATATTTATGCTAATAGAGTGAATTGGGTTAGTCATTTTTCCATGTAGTCTAATGTGTGATTTATGCAGATATTTTGGCCAATTTTGGACAAAGTCAAGGGATTTATGAGAAAATGGCAAAAAATACTCGAGGGAAACAGGGAAGAGTATTTGTAGGGGGGTGTCTCGTTCATGTATGACCCCTTTCCTCAAATCCTCTATCAGCAACTCGGAGCACAAAGGTCCACCTTCCAAGGGGCAATCGAGCAAGTAAAGAAGGATTGTTGTATATCTCCATTTCTGGGAAGCCTAGCTCCTTGATTTTAGGAGGACTGTTGGAGGAATCCATTTGTATAAATAAGGGGGCTTAGAGCCTCAGTAGGTTAGCGAGTCATTAGTAGAATTTTCGCACTTTTTTGCAGCACTTGCTCAGCTTATTTTCGAGTTCCTTTTTTAGAACAGTTTATGTAATGTGACTATTATTTTTTAAAATGGAGATGAAACAGTTTTTGAGCCAGCACTGATCTCCTTCAGAGGGGTGAAGCTCTTGGGTTAAGGCCCAACGCAAGCTGCCCAACACCTCTTTCTTTGTACTTATATGCTTTTGCTTCAGTTCATGAGTTAATTTATGTTACATAGATTTAGTTTACTTTGTTTAGATTAGGTTGCTTTTGATGGTTTGCATAGCTATTTTTGTTTCAGTTGCTCAAAGTAGGTTAATGCAATGATAGAATAAGATTCAAAAAGGCCAAAAGTAATCCCTCATCTCCTTTCTCCCTTTCTAGGACTATGATTTGAGGTCAAGGCACTATTGTTGCCACCAAAAACATAGTTTTTCTCTTCCATGCAACTGCTAGCGTGATGACTTGATTTAAAAAGATTGATATATTGATTCAGATTCAGTTGCCTAGATCATTTCTTGTTCTTTTACCATATATCTCTCTACATGATTTTCTGTTCAAAGATTTTTGTTCAACATTTTCTGTTTGTAGGTCATAAATTAGGTCAAGCTAGAGAAATTTTTGTTTTCATGGTATAGTAGTCGTTTCTTTGATTATTTTTTGTAAGTAGATGTGCAGATCTCTTACAGGACACCTCATCTCACCATACATCCATAAAGTAGCCAAAACCATCTCACTTCCCACATATTTCCCAAGTCATTCGCAACATGTCACCAATCTGCCCTAATTTCTGCATTTTTCTCCATAAGCTTCCCTCTTGCCATTTGAACAAATCCAACCATCATGTTCTTTCTTGATCTTCCTTGACAAGATCCAAACACCTCAACACCTTCATCTAGCCTTCAGTTACAATTTCCCATCATTTTTCCACCTTCAAAACTCCAAAAATAGCTCTCAGCCTCCTCCTGTAAATCCTCCTGTAGATCCTCTGCAACCTCCTGTAGAATTCCCTATAAGTGGTTTTTCGAAATCCAATTGCAATGGAAGTATTTAGAAGGGTACTAGGGGCTTATTAGGACCTCTCCAAAAAGCCAACTCCATCTTCCTTCGCCACCTCTCCAAAAGCCAACTCCATCTTCCTTCGCCACCAAATTTCTTCACAATCACAACTAGATAAATCACAAGCATAATAATTTCACATAAAAACACTCAAAAGCACAAAAAGATGTTTTCCTCTCATTTCTTTTCAGAAGTAGCTTGAATAAATTCAATTACCTTTTCAGTAGTCAATGGCACACATTTCATCAGTTTTCATCTCTTTTCCTGCAAAATTAGGTTTAGTGGGTAAGTTAGGACTAGGGTTTGCTTTTACATTCCAGTCTTCTTTCTCTTTTTGCAAGTAGAATAGTCCTTGTAGAGTTAGCTTTCTTTCATCATAGTTAAAAGCTTCTTCTGAGAATTCATAGAAGTTGGCTTACTCTCCTAATCATCTTGTGCCAGCTGACCAAGTGACAACCTGCAGTAAGAGCTAGTACTTGTGCATACAGCACCGTCGCTTCCAAGTTGTTTACGAACTACCGGGTTGATAAAATTAAAGTAGGAAATCCCAGGAGTTGTAGCATTATTTCTACAATACTGGTGCTCACCAGATCCCCTAACATGTTGGTAGGTCTAGCACCGTCAACATTTATGGCGCTAGAAGGAAGGATAGATGACAAGTTGTGTCCTCTCATCTTGTTTTGAACCTTTACACATCTATCATGGATTCTGTCACACCCACCCCTCCGGGATGTTTTTCACATGTTGAACCTCTCAACATCACAAGGGAGTTCTTTGATCTCTTGTCTGAATTCATGTATGATGGTGAAGGCGAAGTGGCATGACCTATGTTCTTACAAGACTTATTTTCCATGCTTGACAAGGTAGATGAATGTTCTGATGAAGAGGCCAGTTTGTAGCTTGCATACACACTTCGTGAATCCCCACAACGGTGGTGATGCAGTCTATCAGCTGGTAGCATGCACTAACTTGAGTAGTTATGTGATCTCATTGAATCTCCTTTCCATCATTTTGATCCAAAACCTCTTGACCAAAAAATGTTACAACGGAAGGCCCCACATGAATTGCCTATGGAGTTTTGGCAAAGCTTCCGCGAGTTGCAGTTTGAAGCTCCAAAAAGCCAAATGAAATTTCCATATCTTTGGGATAGATCCACACATTGTCTTAAAAAATCAGTCCATCCCAAGAAGAAGTTCGAGCCCATTCCCCGTTGAGCATACTTGAGTGATGGAGCTATGCAATCACAGACAGATACAGTCACTGCACAAGTGACTATCCACCGTCCCCTCATCAAATAGCTCCACCACTGTAGAGTGATGTGGGAGAATAGGCACACACATCTGTTCAACTATCACATCCTCCCAACATCACTTCACTTAATTTTCGCGCAGATTTGGTTGTGAGTGCATTGAGTTACCACATGCATTTTGTACCTCAACCTCCATCTTCGTACTCGGATGATCCTCTGGATGGTACTATCTTGTGTTCTTCCATTCGGACTCTAAACTTGTTGTAAACGAGGATCAGCCCATCGACGGAATTGGTGTTGCACAACCAACATGTGTTGGCATTCATGAAGAGTATGATTGTGAGCTTGAGAATCAACACTCAACAAAGGATGACTCCCTTCTATCTGAGCCTCCTTCGTTCTATCCTGACATCTTTGGTGAACCTGCCATCCATGATTTCACATGTGTATCTCCATCTACAGATGCACCCATTATTGATCATTCGCAGAACACACTAGATTTCAATCCATCATCTGACAACGGAGAGGATAAATTATTCATTGAAAATCCACTTGACTTTTCATCTACTTTTTCCGGAAACATAGACGGTGAATTTCTCCACTTCTCATCTACCCTTCTATTTGATTCATCCGATCACAAGGATGCCAATGAAATCATTGATTTTGTTGATCATAGCTGTCGTGATCTATTTACTCTTGTATTCGATCACGATGATGATTCTATCACAATTTATTTTTCGAATCCAACTATTTATGATGATATATCTATCAACGAAGTCAAAACCCCCAAGACTATCAAGGCACTTTAGCCCAAGCTAATGGTTATGTCAAGCCCTCGTTGTCCTGAGGTTCTTTTTACTTCTGGTCAGGAAATTGTTGAAACACCCGAGGTTCCTCATCACTCATCTGTATGCATTCAATATCAATCTCACACACATATTTCACTTCCTCCACTTGAACTACACAATCCCATTGCTCATGCATTAGAGGAATCTTACATTGCAAGCACACATGCACGACCCCAGTTGTCTTTGTTTCCTTTGTTTGCTCGCATGTCACAGTCAAGAGTATGCGTATTCTTAACATCTGCACGTATTGTAACGCATCACCACGATAAGTCCACAGACTACATGTCATGTACTTGTACTCACTTATGTTCTTTGGACACACTTAAACTTGGAGTGTGTTTGTCTTCATTATTATATATTTCATGTATTCTGGTTCGCACAGCTGTCTTGTTTACGAACCATGCCTAAACCAACATGGGTCGACCAATGCATCAGTGGATGCATTGGAAGTATCACTTCACGTGATCAGGCCCATGCATCATTAGCTTAGGAGAAGGAGTAGTGTTTTCTTTTGTTTGTTTGCTTACATGTTTGTTTGCTTACTTGCTTTACATGTTAGTTTTATTGCCTGCTTGTTTGCTTACTCGCTTTTCTTTCACTTTTACTTCTGCTTTTGCTTTGTTTTGTGTTTATTTACTTGTTTTGGGCTTGTAGGTTAGTTTCGCATGAAACCATGAGTGACTCTTGAAACAAGCTGGGTAAAATACAAGAGGACTTGTGCAGTTATCAATACTTGTTTATATGTCATCATGCCTCTGTATGAAGAACTTGTTATCTTTAGTCCATGATACATTGATGAAAAATATGTACTCTTCGAAGTGAACCTTGGTGAAAACACAACGCTTGCGTGCTAACTAGTGTCACCTACTCTAGTTGGTTATTTTTGGTTTAACCCTTGGCAGCTCAGTCAAGTAGAGTAAAGTGAGGGGGAAAACCTTAACAATCACGTCAGAGGTATATATAAACTACCTCTCTGAAGGAACAACCTCTTCTTCTCTCAATAAGTTGGGATCCCTCTTCCACCTCTTAAACGAATAAGTTTTATGCACAGTATGAAAATGAGAAATAAATAAATAAATAAATATATATATATATATATATATATATAATATATATATATATATATGAAAAGTGAGGATTTTCAAACAAATGAAAAATGAGTAAGGTGAAAGAAGAGAAAGGCTTCCGACACAGAGAGGTGATGCAAGTAAGGCCATCAAGGTACTAACCAGGCTCGCTGGTAGCGAAGCAATGCTTGTGTTCCTGCGTGACTCCGTTGGGGTATTGTCCAGGCCTACTGACAGCGAAGCAACACCAGAGATGAAACTAAATCTATGACGACTATACTTCTTGTGCACCAATATACCTCTCAGTCCCAATCAAAACAACTTTGTTGGCTTGGCTTGGAACGTGTGCCGACCGACCAAAATCTTGGCAGATGCTACATCTTACAATCAAGCAAGAGTGAAAACAAAGATGAACTAAGAACTAAACAATACTTCTAGAGGTGTTAGACTTGCTTTTCATGAACAATGTCCATTTAGAGAGCTAGAGTTATACTAGTGTGTCACCAAGTGTTGTAGCGGCTACAACCACCCTCTAAAAAATTTCCTTAGCTTCATTTTGGAGCCTCCCTACCAACCATCCTCAGCAGCATGTCATGCACTGTCAAGTACATGAGCTTCACCAATTTTCTAGCAATAGGATAGCCTGTGCATGATAGCTTGCTTCACTCCCCTCATAGGTTGCTTCCCCGGACTTGGTCCAGCTACTGGATGAACATCTCCCTCAAGAAATTGCACAATTCTGGAGGGAAACCAGTCTTCCCTCCAGAAATTGCACAAATCTGACTGGCAGCCTATTGGGCTAAGAAATTGCACAATCCTGTTAGTCAACCTTCCCTGAGAAAATTGTACAATCTGACCCAACAGGACTACTCAGCCCAAAAATTGCACAATTCTAGGTAGTTTTCAGCTGCACCTCCCAGAAATTGCGCAATCCCTCTGGTTAGCCAGCCCAGCTTCCTCCCGGAAAGTGCACAAAAGTTTCCCTCAGTCAAGCAGGCTATTGCATGTGCCTTCAGGTTGATCGGTTCCACCTAGGACTGAGAAAACTTGACTTGCATGCATGGACTACTTTTTCCCGAAATAGAAAAAAGAATCCCTAGATTTTAGGGATATATTTTTAGCAGTTGGAGGTTACATGCAAAGATCGTTTTACAATCTTACCTCCAAGTGTTGTTTTTTCCTTGATTTGTGGCACGCGCGTCATGAACTTCAAACTTATTTATTCGATGCTTCAAAGATCACTTCTTTACATCATTCTTGGAGCTCTTGCATCCCACAACACATCCAAGAGTCTTCGACACATCTAGCTCATCTATTTCCGGGTATGTCTGCTT
Organism: Pinus taeda; assembly: GCA_000404065.3. Taxonomy (NCBI): domain Eukaryota; kingdom Viridiplantae; phylum Streptophyta; class Pinopsida; order Pinales; family Pinaceae; genus Pinus; species Pinus taeda. The sequence goes on along the minus strand of APFE031277034.1, from coordinate 7,148 downwards.
AACTTGTCTTTTGTAGCATTTCTGTCACTTTTTGTGTTTTGGCTTGTGTGATTGTTGTCTTCTTTATTTCTGTGAACGATGTTGTTGTTTGCATGCATATTATATTGTACTAGCACCGTTCAGTTTTCGTTAGCATCTTACTATTGTCGCATGCATGAGACTGTTTTGTACGAATGGTGGCCGATTCGACGACTCACTTCACATACATGCATGTTGTTCCATTTTCTGAATCTTGCATTCACCATTTGCATGCATAATCATTCACTCTTGCTTACACTCAGTATCACCATGCATTCACATCCACATTTTCTTTCAGTTGCTCATCGACAAGACTAGGCAACCTTGGCCTGGACTCTGCCTCACCAAGACAACATTGTGCAATCCTGAGAGGGAAGGCTCTACCTTCCTCCCTGAAAATGTCCATTTCTGGCTAGTGACTATCCTCCAGTATTGCCTTGCGCAATTCTGGGAGGCAGTGACTGCTGGCCCTAAAAATTGTGCAATACAATCCCTAAGCCTGCATCACTTGCCAGCAGGAATTGCGCATTGTGCAATCCCAGCACCTAGCAGGCCAGAATGGATTGCACATTATGCAATTCCAGCAGCTAGCCGGCCTACCAGCAGTCTTGACTACCTTTTGTGTAGTTCTGGTAGCCAGTCTCCCTACCTCTCAGGAAAAATTGTGCAATCCTTGTGAGTCAACCCCTAGGTATCTAGCATGTCATCCCTCAAGTTTTCTTTGTTTTTAGCTGACGTATTTCTTGCCATGCATGTCGTCATGTCTCCAGATATAGTAGGTGTTCATCCATCTCTCAACAGTTCAGGATCAATGGCCTCCCAGAGAACACAATCAAAGGACACCGATGAAAGTGCAACTGGAGCAGCAGTTGAGCGAGTGTCTACAAGTTTTCTGATCTATGAAGACACCAAGCTGATCATAGACAGAACATCAAGCTGAAATGGAAAGAGGTTAATGATGTATTTGTAGGCACATTTCGGGAAGACCTCAAAGACCGCCAAGTCTATGTGAACATTCACAAGTCCAGCTTGTACCAAATTGCATGCAGGTATCCTGCATTCCCATGCGCAGACATGATACACTAGATCGTCTCAGACATTGATCCTAAGAAAATGGCATTGAGCAGTTTCAACAGGATAGAGATTGCTACCTTTACGGCACAGGATTATCAGTAGATGTATGATATGTTGAAGCCAGTGGTCACCATGGAGACACCCTTCAGCATACTGTTGGACCTCATAATTACTCTCCCTTTGACAACTTTTCTCACTTCTTTCTCTTGTTTTTCCATGAAAGACAGATCCCCATCACTGATAAATAATAGATTTTGTCTCAAGGAAGACATTAAATGATTGACATGTTATAATTTTATGTTTTTTCTATTTGAAATAAGTTTTTGCAAATTAGCTACGAAATGTAGCCCATTCTGCAGCTAATAGTGTGTTCCATAGCTACTTCCATGGTTGAACAGGTTACAGGTGTCAAGCAAGGAAACCAGCCACATGGGCATCTCTAGAATAGTCATGACATGGATCCTATACTAGTCACCCAACCCAGATCAACAAAAAAGTTAGCTCATGACTACAGTCAAAGGTGGAGTCAAACGAAGAAACCCGGGAGCAATAGGACTCTGTGTCCACTCTTCGTGGCTAATTAATAAATCCGAAAGTTTTGCTATAGCATTAACTCGAACCAGCCACTAGTGATAATAGTTTCATGCAACCATCTTGCTGACTTAAAGTCATCTATAGTTGATCAACCGTTTACGCAGATTTGTTGTAATACATGGAGACCACATGTAGCTAAATTCTCTCAAAAGATAGTTAGGAATGTTTCTTTAAATATCAGTTGTACATAACTAAGAAGGAGTTTGAATTTCTATATGTATTAAGCTCATACTTACAGCTCTATAATTTTGAAACTTATTTTCCTATTAATAATATGAAGTCGTGTTTGACCAAGTGATCATTTGAAAGAGAATCTTCAGCTAGTTAGCAGCTCAACTCAGTCAGTTGCAGAGGGCCCCTGCACTAAAGGATTTTTTTCTTTTGTTATTTTGTTTACTGTTTAGTTTAGCTTCATTATTTACTTTTAGCAGTGTTTGCAGTTTAGGTTGATTTCTTATAGTTTGTTTTCTTTTAATTCTATTAAGTAGCATAATGTTAGAATTTGATGGTGCAGTCTTGTTTCTCCTATCTATTTCATAAATGAAACTTGTTTTGTTTTAACAAGGTAAGGTGGAAAAGTAACAAGGATGCATTGTTGATTAGTTTACTTATTATTTCTTTCCTTTGTTATTTATTTCCTAGTTTAGATTGTGTTACACTAAAATTTGTCACCATGACTATCTGTAGTTAGTATGGCTCCATCAACAGTCATACTATCCTCCTTGTCAAGCCTTATACCTCTGCTCTCCATGTCAAACTTCAAGAAAGAGAGAAAGTCATTAAAATCATGTTTATCTCTGGGTACGCAGGTTCTCTCTACCTTGCCTGCGTGTACGCATCCCAAGCTCATTGTA